>CAJHQP010006282.1:0-39349 GCA_905132765.1 Moricandia arvensis | reverse complement strand
TTCTCTCTCTAAATATATTTTCTCTCTAGAAGTCCCAAGAAAGAGCCAAGAGATGAAAAAGGGATCCTTCTTATGAAGGGGGTGCCTCTTTATTTATAGAAGGATGAGGTCTAGCGTTTCTTAGTGGCCTTCTTTTAAATGGGCCGAGTTCTTTGTCACATAGACCTTGTCAAGGGCAAAGCCCATATCCAACATGAATCATTCTGGTTTTTTACAAAACCAGTATATATCCAATTGTTAGTCCAAGCGCAAGACCAGGTACAGATACTATTGCAGCTGCAATCCAGCTAAACACCTCTTCATCCTCTTCTTCTAGCTTTGACGTTTCAGACTATTGCGGTGATGACATGTGGATATCTCTGCAATCTTTCTCAAGAGCGGGGCCGAAAGGTCCTAAGTTGTTCTAGAAGGAAGAGCAAGGCTGCCTTCGGAAACTGAATGCCTCCTGGTACTAGACCAACAAGCTGGTTGTGGGAAAAGTTCATGTTACGCAAGGAATGAGAAATTTCCTAGCTTTTGTGGAATTTTTCCCGAAATTTTGTTAATTTTGAGAAACGTCAAGTGACTCGAGAGCTGCCAGGTTTCCCCTAGATGATGAGATATGGCCAGTGAAAGCATTGTTTGATAATTTGAGAACATGAAGCTCTTTCAACAAGCCGATGGATTTTGGAATTTCTCCCGAAAAGGTTGTTAATTTTGAGAAACATCAAGTGACTCGAGAGCTGTCAGGTTTCCCATAGATGATGGGATATGGTCAGTGAAAGCATTGTTTGATAATTTGAGAACATGAAGCTCTTTCAACAAGCCGATGGATTTTGGAATTTCTCCTACAAGTCTGTTTCTGGAGAAGTGGAGTGTTGTGTAGATTGTTAGGATACGTTCCAGCTCACATTTCTATTCCTTTATTCATCAAAACCACTGAATCCTGGTAATATTCTTCTCCAATGTAATTTACGTTTGGACCCATCTTTGTTGTTTGCCAAAAGTGATGACATATTACTCCAATACATAAAATAATATGATGGTACATCTCAATTGAGATGATTATGTGATATGTCGATGATCTTCAGCGAAATGAAAGAGGCTTGATGTATTGGTCCATGGAATGCGTTATAGCGCAAGACAAGAACTTTCAGCTTTTGTAGAGAACTCAACCAGAACGAATATGTGTCGTTGATCCTGTTGTTTTCAACATAAAACTTTAAGAGTAAAGAAATGGGCCAAAGATCTTGGAAGGTTTCCGACAAGTTGGTTATGACCGATGTCGAAAGACCTTAGACTCTTAAATACATTCAATGGAAGACCTCCATTAAGACGGTTCCGGAGAAGATTTGGAACTGAAAGATTACTCTTAAGATTCCCATACAAAGTGGGATGGAACCATTGAAGTTGTTATTAGATAAATCGAGATTTTGTAGAGAGTGAACTCGTATATGAGAGAAGGAATTTTTTCTTCTAAAATTATTCTTGGAGCCAAATAAGTGCTCCATGACAGAGGATTTCCATATTTAGTTGATCTCTGTAAACTGACGAAAGTGTTGTTGGAAATATCTAGAGTCTACAGTAGAATTTGGGTTCCTAGAAGCGATGGAAATTCAGTAATACTGCAGCCTGAAAAGTTTAAATAAATCAGTTGCGGAAGAGGATCTGAAACTGAACTTTTTTTTGTGTGATTGAAACATGGTTTCTTGAGAGATACATTGACATGAGTGACTTAAGATGCGAGAAGATACTAAGATCTCAGATCTCTAGAAACACAAAGATTTATAAGAACAATTTTTTTATTGCTTTAGAAACTATTCAAAACTAAAGCTTTCAATGCTTCTCTTATGATCTTTTCTCTTAGGTCTTATAATATACGCTCTTAAATCTTATGGAACACCTCTCCAAGAGACCTATATTTATAGTGAAAGACAATTCTCTTTAACATATGAAATATGGAACACAAACCTAACCTAAATAGAAAACTTCTTTTTCTTATTTTAGATTTTCTTTTTATGTTTATCTTAACATATTAAACACTTATTAATATGTTAAGTTTCCACAAGCTTGGAATTATCCAACAACCACCCCCTTAATTCCAACTTGAACTAGGGAGATCAATTTCTTGAACTCCAATTAAGCTCCTCATTTGCTTGAACTTAATCCTTGTTAATGGCTTGATAAGGATGTCCGCCTTCTACTCAACACCCATCGTTTGCATGTATCGACTTAGAACACCAATTGTGTAACGTACGTATGGTCTTGCGTAAAGTAGATACCTCAAACATCCTATGATTCTTATGTATACCATAGCATTTATCTATGGTTCATCTTCAGCCTTTGAGTTCTTCTCAAGTCCATTGCTACATGAGTCGTGTAACACACTTCCATCTTTGTGTCACACATGATTTTTTGAGCATAACTCTCATACTTTATCTTTATTCTGTCTGCTCCTTGAATCTTGTAGATCCACTTTAACCTTATAGGTTCAACACCAGCCGGTATATCCATGAGGGGAAGAGTTCCAATACCATTCAAGAGGATGTGGTATTTACCTTTGACAGAAAGACTGAAGAGGTTATATCAGTCTGAACGCACAGCCCAACCAGTGAGATGGAATGCAGAGCACTCCACATATGGTCAGATTAGACACCCTTAAATGCAAAAGCTTAGAAACATTTCCAATCAACATATCCAGAATTTGCCCATGAGAGAAGAAATGTCTATCATGGATTATGTACTAATGGTTTTAGCCCGTTTAGAAAGCATGGAAGACAATATTCTCTATGGCTAGTGATTGTGACACCGTACAACTTGCCGTCCAATTTGTGCATGCGACGAGAGTTTTTGTTTCTGTCCATTCTCGTCCCCGGGCCAGAGCATCCTAAGAGATCACTTGATGTGTTTTCAGCCACTGATATATGAGTTGCAACAACTATGGGCGCATGGTGCTGAAACATACGATGTTTCGTGCAAAAAAAACTTTCAGATCCGGGCAGTACTTATGTGGACAAAAAGTGATTTTCCAGCATATGAGATGTTATTTGGATGGACAACACATGGGAGGCTATCATGTTAATATTGTCAAGATTTATGCACTAGATCCGTCACAAAAGATGGTATTAGTAATTTGAAGGCTAACATACCCGTGAACATGTGCAACCTCGAGAAGATATTTCCTCCCTCATTTTTGATGTAATAAAACATCTTGCTATTCATCTCGCAAGATAATTGGAATTTAGTGGTCATGTACAATACCGATGGATGTATCTTTTTTAGCGTTATATGTATCATATGAAGAAGAATGTCAAAAATTTAAGCAATGTGGAAGGATCTATAGTCGCATAGGTGATCAATGAAGAAACCTCAAACTTTGTTGAACATTATTTTCCATCAGAAGTGCAAACAAAAAACCGGAGACCTTCTCGGCATGATGATGGAGGGCAAATGGCAATGTATTATGT
Source organism: Moricandia arvensis (assembly GCA_905132765.1). NCBI lineage: Eukaryota > Viridiplantae > Streptophyta > Magnoliopsida > Brassicales > Brassicaceae > Moricandia > Moricandia arvensis. The sequence continues at coordinate 35,903 of CAJHQP010006282.1, read as the reverse complement.
TACCGTCCCAAACATGTTCAGGGAAATTAGACGACTTAGTGGTAAACCAAAGAAGCGAAAACTTACTGAGAGGGAGCTCGTCCATTTGCATACATATTTGCTCACCAACTGTGAAGATGTTCTACAATATGAGAGTTAAAAAAAATTATTTCATTTAAAAGGTCAGATTATTCATTAAATTTTATTTCAGATTAATTAATGACGTCATTTTGTATAGTATTTATACGACAGAGCTGAGGCTGACTTACAGACATGCCACTGAAGAGGAGCTTGAACAACTCATACATAAAGGATTTGCCGTTTGGCTTCTTAATTATGTGAGTATATAGAAAAATAGTCATATATTTAATAAAATAATTTATCACCGGTAAAAACACTAATATGTTTTATTTATAGGTGACTGAAGGTTTGGCTAGAAGTGAAGTGCTCGGTGATTGGATACTCGAATTTGTACGGGGACCAAAATATATGGTCAAATCATATCCAAAATATATAACTCGAGGATATGCATTCTCAAGGGAAGACCATTTTAAGACAACTGATGCTGGTGTTTCATCCTCATCTGGTGACGATGTGTACTACGGCAATATACAAGATATTTTGGAGATTAAGTATCCCGGTATGGTTGGATTGAGGTGTATTGTATTCTATTGTTATTGGTATGACAACACTCCAGATCGAGGGGTGAAAACTGATGCATTTCGCAAAGGAAATTTCAATATTAAGATCCTTTCATTCTTGCTTCTCAAGCTGATTAGGTATGTCAATTTTATTAATGGTTCAAGAATATGTATATTTATCACTTCACATATTACTAATAGCTACAATTTTATTTATAGGTTTGCTACATCAGTTACCCTCGTGTTACGTACAAAGATGATCCTTGGGTCGTTGTAATGTCAATCAACCCAAAAGGACGAGTATATGGAAATTCTGATAATGACCCATTACAACCAACCTCTTCCAGCAACGTGAGCCCAGTTGAAGATTTATAAGATGTTGAACTCGTTGTTGATTTTACCCAGTTTGGAGATGATGTTGTACACTCGGAGTTAGAGGCTGAAGTTGGAGAGTTTGACGAAGATCTGAAGATTCTACAGATTCTGAGTAGATTTGTATAATATAAGTTATTGGAGTTATTTTTATAAGTTATTGGAGTATTCATTTATAAATTATTGAATAAATTATGGAAGTAATTTTTATAAGTTATTGGAGTTCTTTTATAAGTGTTTGGGGTATTTTAAAATTTTAATATCATATAAACGGATATTCGTCAAAATATTCCGACAAAATTCTGACGAAATATATAAATTTTGACGTTTCGATAGGGATTTAGTATCCGTCAGAAATCCTTTGAAATATTCCGACGAAAGCTAGTCCTTCGTCGAAATTTTTCGATGGATTTGTGACAACACTTATTTATATTTGTAAAATTAATATATATATGTAAATGCGGATACTTAAAATAACCAAATACACTTATATAAGTGTAATAATACAAAATTAGTTGACAAACGTTTCAGTTTTTCATCGAAAAACATTTATTACGTATGCATATCAACATATTCGTAACATCTTACATCAACACCTATATATTTATACAAACATATCACGGCAACCTAATTCTACATTTTGATTTTGTATAATTTTGAGTTAAACACTTAAATTTTTAGTTAAACCACTTGTAAATCATTTATATATTATCAAAGATATGTATTCGATAATTTTAAACCCCAAACTTTAATTCGTCAGAATTCCCTCGGAATATTCTGACGGAACTCCGACGAAGATCAAAAGGTTGTTAGAATATTATCGAAAAATTCTGACGGATTTCGTCGAAAATTTCCGACGAAATTCTGATGACACGTATCTTGACCAATCAAAATACATGCAAAGAATATACTAGTTTCTTCGGAATTTCGTCGGATATTTCCTACGAATATAGGATATTCTAGATGCCTCGTCAACTGATATTGTCAATTTCCCGAATTTCCGACGGACCAAGCAATTTCATCGGAAATCTGTCGAAATATTTACTTCCCGGGAAAGTGAAAAGCCAAAAAATTTGTGTGAACCGTTAAAAACAAAAACCGACGGAATTCCGACGTAACCGGGTCCATCGATTTTTTACTACATAACCCCCTTCGTCTTTTTCCTCATTTTCTGTCTTTGTCTGCGATTTCTCTCTGGCCTCTCTAACTCTCTCCCTCTTCGCCGGCAATTCCCACCTTCTGAACTCTCCCAAATCTCAATACAATCTCCTAAATCTTCCACAATCATGCAAGTCTTTCGAAATACTCTCTTTAAACTAACTTCATTTATTTAGGTTTTGGATGTTAGATTTGTTGATTTAGGTTTTGGATGTTAGATTTGTAGATTTTAGGTTTTGAATGTAAATTTGTAGGAAAAGATGGACAGTTTTAGGAATTATATGTTAGATTTTGTTTGGATTGTGGTTGATGTTGTTTTAGAAATTTATATAAATGTTTTTCTATTTTATAAAATGTTTTTACAATTTTAAAAACGTTTTACTAATTTTTATATATAATAAAAATGCAAGGAAATTATTTTAATATATATAAAAACATTTTACAAATATTATAAATTATAAAAACGTTTTGGAAACTATGTAAAAACATTTTTTTAAAACGTTTAACATAGTCTTACAAACTTATATATATATACATATATAAAAAATTTACATATATATTATACATTATTTAAATGTTAATTATATAGTAAAAAAAACTTTTTAATTTTTCATTATATATATGCATATATACAACGTTTTACAAAATTATTAACATTACTAAAAACCTAAATATATATTAAAATTGTTTTACAAAGTTATAAATTAGATTTTAGCAATTATAAAAATTTAAATAATATATAATTGTTATTAAATATATATTTAAATTTTTTATGAAGTTATAAATGTTTTCTACGGAATTTTGTCTAACAATTGGTATTTTCTATCTTAGGTATCAGGATTCTCGTAGGCCACTACGACGTTCCACACCTCGAGGTCGACTTTATACTGGGAATAGTTCACATGCATCGGAATCATCACACGAGCAAAACTCAGTCCCGTCTTTTCCTCTTCCAGTTCCTCCTCAGGTTCCATCTCCAGATCCAGCTGCTCAATATGAGCTGGGTAGCATGCCGATTGAGGTATTGGTTCTGCAACCAGGCCGAGAGCATCTTCGGGTGCTCCATCCCCATCCAAACGGATACACTACGTGGTAAGTTTTCTCCTTTTAATTCTTACATAATTTTTGTTTATTTTTATTTCATTTTGACTTATTTTTTTGTTTTTTAAGGTTCAACAAGTCGAACAACGGCATTAGCAGATGCATTAAACAAATGATGTATTCCATACTCCGCATAGGATATCCAACCTACAGTGTGATGCCTACCGATGAACGCGAGTTGTGGTTCCGTAATTTTGCGGTAACGTTCTAAATTTTTTGTTTTAATTTTTTATTATATATTTTTATATCGTTTTTTCAGCAATATTTCACGTGGGAGTCTGGACATATTGCAATTATTCGTTAGGGCTTTCACGAGAAGGCGATGGAATCTTATAAGAATCAGATCTATGAGTGGAAGCAGCTATGGCTCAAGGACAAGACACCAAAGCATAGCAAAGGCACAGTTTGGCAAGAGTTGCAGGTGCATTGGGAGAACCAGGCTACTATAGATAAATTCCTCTGAACTCAGCCAACCAGAAAAGTGATCATGGCGGGAAGGTCATTTTGTCCACAACCTCGGGGTTTTCAGTATGTATACTAAGGATGATCAGCTTGTAAATTCTATATATTTAAGTACTATATATTTTTTAAATTTACTTTTTATATATTTATTGATTAATTTTTTTTTAAGATTGAAGCAAATGATGGTAATCCGGTTGATCATCTCGACTTCATGAGGGAGGCGTACATTAACAAGGTGAAATTCAGGATACCGTCATTAGAGAGGTCATAGAGTTGGTGCAAACCAAAAAAAGAAGCATTTCTAGCTTCTCAGCCAATCTCTGATGACGATTCCACGGCAGGTTTCACCAACTTTTCCCGACTTCGAATAAACGAAATGGTGGAACATATAAATTTTTTAATTTTTAATTTTAATATTATTTTAATTGATTACTAAAAATTAATTTATTTGACTTCTTTATAGGCGGTTCCAAGGAAGAAATGGCGTTTGGTTAGTTTGCCTCGTCGTGCCTCTTCGTATCCTTCTTCCCAAGTCTCATATGCTGATCACGTGATTAAGGAGCAGCTGCATAACAAGGATGAACGGATTGTATCGTTGGAGATGCAGAACACTACAATTCTTGCTGAATTGGGGGATCAAAAGAAGTTCAATCAAGATATATTGGAGAAGATGAAGCGTTTGTTTTCAGAAGAATTTTAGTTTTTTGAATTCAAAACTTTAAAATGTTGTTTTAATTTATCTAAAACTTATTTCTTTTATATTTGTTTTTTTTTTCATCAAAGCGAAACAGACTCATATAGACTCTGTGAACCAAACTGGTAGCTCTGCATCCATGTGAACAATAAAAGACGGTAGTCTTCGGGCACTCTGTGCAAGGCTATCCGCCTTTGAGCGTAACGTCCGAGGAATATAGTTGACTGTAGAGCTGTGAAAATATTCTCTGAGCACCTGAATATCTTCCAAATAGTTTGCAAAAGGTGACCAATCATCTGGGTCAAAAACCATCTTCACCAATTGAGAGCAATCAATTGCAAATGTGATAGAAAACTGATGTAAATTCCTCATCCATTCCATGGCCCAAATAAGTGTCTCTACTTCTAAATTCTTTAATATTTGTTTTAATTTCAGTTTTTATTGATTTATAAAAAATACAAAGTTATAAGAAAATGAAATTGATAATAACAAGATTCCGACGAACATATATCCATCGGAAATTTGACGAATATTCTTTCGTCAGAAATTTCCGACGGATATATTTTCGTCATAATGGTTTTCTGATGCTGGTTCCTATCGAAATAGTTTCCGACAAATTACCGATGAAATGTTCTATCGTCGATTTTCCGTCGAAAATTTATCCGTCCGTATTATTGGATTTTCGTCATAATTGGAGCCAATTTCTAACGATTTTTTTTTACGACGAATCCATTCCGACGACAAATTTAGTTGGAATTCCGACAAATATGAACGTCGGATTTCGCCTATTTTCTTGAATGATATATCCGTTTTAAAAATAAAGTTGTGGTTTGCCCATTTGAGTTATTGAAATATAGTTTGATCCACAAAGTTATTGAATATATTAGAGAGAAGATTAACACGATACTAAAGAGGTGAAATATATTTCTGAACTTAATACTTCTAAACATAATATTAAGACGATACTAAAGAGGTGAAATATATTTCTGAACATGATACATATAAACATAATGAATTTAGGTTGAAGATATCAATGTAATAAAAGATTATATCTACCAGATTGATTTGTTTCAAATTAGCATGATTAAATATATAAAACATATTAAAATATATAACATCACTTATTTATATTATTTTTAATGATAAATTCTAACTGAATAATCAGTCTTATATCATAACTAAAAATAAAAGTGATCATATTAGTACATTTTCAATCTATCTAATTATATAACATCAATTTTCATTAAAATATGAATATAGTAAAAAACTAACAATATAGTTCACAAAATACAAAAGGTTCAAAATATAAAGAAAATTCATAAATGCAAACAAAAATTAAGATTTTATTTTTCATGCCACATAAAAAATCAAAAAATAAAAAACTGAATTTTATAAATTAAAATTTGGCTTAACAAATTAAAAAACTAAAGGAAATGATAAATAATCATATTTATTTTAAAACTCTGTCCATGACCCCGCGCTTGCGCGGGGCTTCCTTCCTTGTTCTATTATAATTAGTCACAATATTTTATAGAACTTCATCATTATTTCCACTAGATCTATTGTTCGCGCTACGCGCAAATTACATAATATAAATTTTCTAAGAATTGAATATTTAAAAATGTTTTTACATTCTCTTGCACAAAAAATTGTATGATGTACAGACAATAAAATATCTGATGATGGCTAAAAGCTTTTCGTTGTTATTTTTAAAATTGATGTAAGTGGTGTAGTTGTTGGTAGCCTTCATATTACATTCATGTAAACTTTTAACTTTTTTTGCTTAACTGGGTATTAACTTTTGGCAGAAATCTGTTGTCTCCAAAGTACTTACTTATTTATAATATAAAAATAAATAATATCTTAATTTTTTTGTTTAGTTTTCTTTAATTATTTTTAACCCAAAACATTATATCTGTTTAACTTAATAACTTGACTGCTTTTTAGCTGTTCATATCACATAAAATATAAATAATACACTTACGATTATTGTTTAATTTGCTACTTTATATTATCTTTTGTCCAACTTGTCATTATTTATTAAATAAAATTTTGAAAACATATTTTATATGTTTTATGTACCATTTGAATTTTAAAAACAATTTGGTTCATCGATTTTTGGAGGCAAATTAAATTAATGACGCCATTAACCTTGTTCACTATATTTTTCCACTATATTTGTGTTACATATATCTGGCAGTTGAATATATTATATACTATTTATGAACATTTACTTGAAAGAGATATACATACAACAGTTGGTAGACTCACCTTGGGGCGATCTTCCTTGCGGTCTTTAGTACATCTTCCTAATATAATATTTTCAAACAAAATTTTTTATTACTAATTTAATCTGGAACCGTTTAGGTTATACTTATACGTATATTAACAAAGTAATTTTGTCTCTTAATTAAAAGTTTGTAAAGTGCTTTCTTACTTCACAATAAAAACCACGCAAGTCCTTGCTAAAATAAAGCTCAATTATTGTTTGTGCAGCGTATTCATATAGATAATAATAATGTGAAGACAGTTCAAGTTCAAATCTAGGAGACTTCTTAATAATAAAACGGACAAAGCCCACTTTAGTGCAGCTTGGCGCATGGTTAAGGCAATGAAAAGAAACAACTAATCCTTCATTTTTAGAAAAATTTGGTGCCGAAAGTGGAGAGAATTGGAATAAAACACTGGAACTTGAAATATTATAGTAGTTGTCAAACATTAAGAAACGCAAAAAAAAAAAAAAAAAAAAAAAATCAACTATTTGGTAAGCATGTGTGTTTCCTCATGTTTCCCCTCTCCTGGCATTTCCATGAAAAAAGGAAACCATTCTTAGGGATATCTCCACATGCTCTTTGTACTCTATTGGTTATGTGTCATCCTGACCTGCTGTAACAAACACCCGAGGTCCTAGAGTTTGCCTTTTAAGAGGTGGTGGCAAATTTCCTTGATTTGATTACCTTGTTGTCCTCAAACCAAATGAGCTGTACAGTCTCGTGCATAATGGCCTCGCTAACCACATCTCCTATAGTGTTGACTCCACCACGAAAATTCTTCTCCCTTTGTCGTCTTGGCTTGAGTACTTTTCAGGAGTTTTTCTTCCTTCAAAAGCCCAACTTCCATCTTGACTGCAACTCAATCAAGCTACCATATGCCCGTATAGCACATCGGTGGCGTATATCAGCTCTCAATCCCTCCAAGACTCTGCTAATCGCATCTTGTTCTCTACTCTCTCTCTCACTGTAAACCTTTTGAGGCGGTTGAAATTTCGCTCATACTCCTTAACTGACGTGGTGATACGATCTCTCCAATTTTTCATTGCCTCCAGCAAAAAAATACTTCCAAATGAAATCTTCTCCAAAGGTCTCCCAAGGGATTTCATATCCAACAGGCATATTCCGTACCACACTGACACACCATATCTGCGCCTCCCAACGCAAGTAATGCACTGCAAGCTCCTTCTTGAACTCGGTTGGATACCTGCATGTAGCCCACCAGTGAAAATATCCATCCCTAAATCCATCATGCGTCTTAATGTTTTCCAAGAGATGTTCTGGTGCTGGCCTCCCCACTTACGTAAGTCACACATACTCACGACTTCAGAGATGAAGTGGTGTTAACATACCTTTCTGTGAAGGTGGTTGAGGGACTCGTAAATAAGTTGATTATGCACAAATGAGTCAAAATTGTATCCATTCACATGAGACAAACACTATACCATGACCTATAACCATAGTCTTAATGATAAAGAAGAATCTTTCTAAATCACTTACTATAGTTATGGATATATTTAAATCTGCACAAACTCAAACATCTTACAGAGATGTGTGGGTGTGTATGTGCCCATTAGGAAGATATACTTTTTTGGAGTAAATATGTTCAAGAGAAGTGTCCAGCTGTTACTCCAGATTCTGGAGGTCCCTTGGGTTGATTGATTCTAAATATGTTCCCACATAATGCCTGCAATGAATCCATATCATCCTCACTTTTGTTAATCCCTAATGCTAAGTAAGAAAATTAGAACATTATTTATACATGTTCATTCCTAACGTGTATCAATACCTTTGATTCCTTTTCTAAAGATGAACCCTAACCTTAAGCCTACTATATTCCATTGACCTGTTCGTTTGGGTATACACAATTAATTCTCAGTTTGTAAGCCAGTTTTATATTAAGATATTGTACATAAATACATGTTTGACAAAGATTTGGAGACCTTAAACATACAAAGCCTTCACCTGATTCTCGGCGTATGAGTGCCTCTTGTAGCGTTTCAGAAACATGGAAACAATCATTTACCTGATTCATCTTTTCAGGTAAACCATAAACTTTTTTCAATGGAGATCACCTATAAAAGTAACAAAGCAGTAGGCAAAATATAGAAGAACTACAACGTAAGCTAAACAAAAAGAGTTTAATTTCTAGTTCTACGTTGTCTTGGTGTTTATACGATTGCTAGTTTGGTACCTAAGTTTCTTAAACCCAATTGTAAACAACGATAGTGGTATTGAAAATTAATGAACTGAAATTAGAAAAGAAGCTCAATAATATGCATCAAATACAACGCATATAAGCTGAAGATCGTTGCAAAGCTTACCACATAAGTCTCCCCTGAGTCCATAGTTGGACTCAAAATCTTCATGTAAGTGGAACATGAACCCGTCAGCAGGGATGCATATGTTGTCAAGATGGAAGAAGACAGAGCTGTGCGAGAAACAAATGGTTCCACGAAGATCAACAACTCGATAGATCTCTTTGGGCTTCGTAGCGGAGAAATTCTTGGGGCATCCTGGCTTGAGTTGAGGCTGGTAGTGCGGAATGAAACCTTGCATCACAGTGCCCTGTCGGAAAGGAAATCAATAAGATGTAAGGAAGTTTGAGTGAGAATCCACAGGAAGGAAATTGCAGAGAATCAATCATACATGTTCGTAGAGTTTCTGGCCTCCCAGAAATAGATGAAACGAAAGCGTAATCCCGACTCCGATGGCCCTGGTGATATTTCGAGGAAATATAATGCAACATGAGACTTGTCGGAGGTTGAATCAATTTCATGGCCATCAGTTGTTGTCATCGAATGGATGTTGTAGAGAATGACTCAATTAAAATTTGAGGAAGTGGTTTATATAGGAATATAAAGAGAGGGAGCTGGAAGGTTAGATTATTAAGAGAAAACTAAAGAATGGGAATGAATGATTATGGAGAAACATGCAGTAACAGAGAAACATGCAATAACGGAAAAATGCTGAGAATCGGAACGATGCAGAGGAAGAGGGAACGATGCAGAGGAAGAATCAGAGACTACGGTTTTCCTAACATTAGGTCTCGTATGACATGTAGGTTTTAAATGGGCTAGATGATATCACTTTAAATAAATTTTAAGTGGGCCATTAGATTTGTAATGGTTTACCGAAATAATTTAAATCCAGTATGATGTGGCACGAAGAAATGTTCTGATTGGAGGATTTTTTAATATGATGTGGCAGCTCTCTCCATTGAGTATACACGTTTGGGTATACACGTTAGGAATGAACATGTATAAATAATGTTCTAATTTTCTTACAAACCCAAGAAACCTTTGTATCTTCCAAACAATCTCCGGCTTCACATGCCTTAAAAATATCGCTTCCTCTGCTTCGTCCAAAGCTCTAGCAAACTCGATTTCCGGCATTTCGATGGAGAGACAACCTGGATCAATCCCGGTCGCTAAAACAAAGGTCGTGTCGAAAGTGAATCTTTGGAATATGTCCTGTAAATCAACGACTAGTTTCTTCTCAGCAACGTGATCAAGAATGGGGACAAGCCCTTTCTCTAGCTTACTCATGTTTGTTCTTAGTGTAAACCTTTGAAACTCCGGATGACTCATCATGCTTTGAGCTGATTTCCTCAGATCCTTCCATAAGTCAGAATCCGCGTTGAAGATCCCATCTCCCAAAACATCGAATAGCTTCTTGAACTCGGATCCTTTCGGGTAGTTTGCGAAGTTTGAGCTCATGATGTGATGAATATTAGCCGGATCTGCGGTGATCAACATGTCGAGGCCACCGAAACATGGACCTTTGAAAGGAAAAGTCAAGTTTGAGGCCTCGAGAAACTCGGTTACGTAGTCGTAAACACGAGGGATCTCTACGAGTAGGCCAGGAAGCATACCGAGGAATGGCCAGTTTGTGGGAAATGAATGGTGAGGTTTCTTGCTAATCAAGAAATATACAAAGAAGATGGAGAGACAGAGGAAAGAAATTGAGATTTCAAGTAAGCTTATCATAGCCATTAGAGAGAAACTGAAGAGTTCAAGGCGAAACTGAAAATGACTTAAGTAAGATTTTCAAGATGTCAGTGCGCCGTTGAAAGTGGTGGGTGATGTGTCTCCGTCGTTTGGATCAGAAAATGACAAAACCTTAATTTGTCGTTAGCTATTATTGGTTCTCACTAGTCTGGTCGTTATCTTGCCCTGTTATACCTAATTTTGAAAGCATCCAATACCAGAATAGATTTAACTAGTTAATTTGTCCGCATATAACTGTTAAGAGTTTCAATATCCGTAAACCAGTGTTTTCACGCCCGACCCGGACCTGCGGTCGAACCGCTAAACCCGTGACCCAGTAAATATTTTGGTTTGGATTTTACCAAATATCCGTTATTTAAAACCTGATAAAACCCGTTACAAACTGATACGTCCTAGATTTGAAGGATCGCTCTAAGGTTGCTGGAATAGATAAGCCTTGCACCGAATGAGCTAGAAAGCACAAACGATCAAGGGATGTGGATCGAAAGGTGACACAAGAGGTGCGGAAAGTCTCTTGATACTACCAGACTTCTAAGCCCGACGATATGACACACTCCGACGACTTAAAAGATAAGATGTTCAATGAAGAACAAATGATTCAACAAGTTAAAAGGAAAGGTTTTTATTAAAAAGTTGAATGATTTAAAACAATACAAAGAAAGCCTTTATATAATAGGCATGGAATATAAAAGGTTGGAATACAAAAGGACTAATCAAACATAGAAACTAATAAACTCTTAAACATAGAAGACTTGACCAGAAATGATGACTTGACCGAAGTTGGAAGGTTTGGAACGAATGACTCTTCGGCTGGTCGAGTCCTTTCGCATGGTCGACGATCATTGAATTGCCGTCAGATTGATATATTATACGACCATGTGTTGTATATTCTTGTTGGGTCTTATTTAAATAATCTCAAACACTGATTTTTTAATTAAAACAAGGCCTCCATATTTTGTATCAAGCCCATTAGCTTCTCTCGGTCTAGAACTTCATGAATCAAACCGATAAGGCCCATAAACAGCCCATTAAGCCAAGCTATGATTAGTTGCCTAGATGTACCTGATTTTCATACTTTGTTCCATGATGCTGATCCAGGTCGCATCATCCCCTCCTCCTTTAAAAGGATTTGTCCTCAAATCCGGACCTTCTAGGATGAATGAACCGGCATTGTTTTGCTCCACTTTTGTTATCTCTTTCACCAAGGTCTAGTTATAGTTGCTTTGATCACGTGTCTCTTCTCCTGGCTCAAATATGAAGTGTTGCAGACCTTCTTCATGCCTTAGTAGCTTTATTGGGTCGTACTCCTTGCAAACGAATGGCTGATCTAGTTTATCACTTGATAAAGAACCAAGAATGTCACCTGAAGCATAAGCGGTTGTGAGATCTTTTTTATGATCAGCTTCTAGTCCACTATCAACCACATTTTCAGCCACCTTTTGGAATTCCAAGAGAACACTTACAACCTTTGGTTCTTCCTTTTGATGCAGCTGGTCGTTCATAGATTTTGCTCGGTCATAAACAGTCAATAGCTCTGCTTTGATATCTTTGGCCTCTTGATCTTCTTCCAACACTGACGATGGACGTGGGTCTGTGATCTTTTGATGGATCTTAGCCTTGAAACTCACCAGCCATCTCTCAAAACCCTCATTCTTCTTCTCTTCAGTTCTGGCCGACGGAGTTTCAACAACTTGTTTCGTTTGTGGCTTTTTGACTGTCTTCTTTGGACTGCTCGGTTTAACTCCCATTGAACCAGAATCAATGAAGATTTGTGTACCTTCTTTGCTGAGTGGTTTCTTCCATTTGTCTCTCTCAGGTCGTGACTTCTTGGCTTCCTCCTCTTGGTCTCGCTCATATTGTGCTATCATCTCGGTTGTACGTTTGTTGTACCTCCATTCTCGCAACTTTTCTTCTTGTGCTTTGCGTGCTGCCTTTTCTTCATGGTTGATCAGAAGTCTAAACACAGGTGATCTCTTGGAAGATGAAGAGTTAAGAATGTTTGGCTTCTCTTCATGGTTTCTCTTCAGTAGTCCAAAACACACAAATGATCTCTTGGAAGATGAAGAGTTACAAATGTCTGGTTGTGAAGAACTCCAAACCTCAGAGTGGCTCTGATACCACATGATACGCCCTGATTTGGAGGATCATTCTAAGGTTGGTGGATTGGATAAGCCTTGCACCGAATGAGCTAGAAAGCACAAACGATCAAGGGATGTGGATCAAAAGTGACACAAGAGGTGCGGAAAGTCTCTTGATACTACCAGACTTCTAAGCCCGACGATATGACACACTCCGACGACTTAAAAGATAAGATGTTCAATGAAGAACAAATGATTCAACAAGTTAAAAGGAAAAGTTTTTATTAAAAAGTTGAATGATTTAAAACAATACAAAGCAAGACTTTATATAATAGGCATGGAATATAAAAGGTTGGAATACAAAAGGACTAATCAAACATAGAAACTAATAAACTCTTAAACATAGAAGACTTGACCAGAAATGATGACTTGACCGAAGTTGGAAGGTTTGGAACGAATGACTCTTCGGCTGGTCGAGTCCTTTCGCATGGTCGACGATCATTGAATTGCCGTCAGATTGATATATTATACGACCATGTGTTGTATATTCTTGTTGGGTCTTATTTAAATAATCCCAAACACTGATTTTTTAATTAAAACAAGGCCTCCATATTTTGTATCAAGCCCATTAGCTTCTCTCGGTCTAGAACTTCATGAATCAAACCGATAAGGCCCATAAATAGCCCATTAACCCAAGCTATGATCAGTTGCCTAGCTGGTTCGTACCTGATTTTCATACCTTGGTCCATGATGCTGGTCAGGGTCGCATCATCCCCTCCTCCTTTAAAAGGATTTGTCCTCAAATCCGGACCTTATAGGATGAATGAACCGACATGGTTTTGCTCAACCAAGGTGTTCCTACTATTTTTGTGCACACACGCCCCTATTCCAGGCTCAAATAGGAAGTGTTGTATACCCTCTTCTGGCCTCAGTAGCTCCACTGGGTCGTACTTCTTGCAAACGAATGGCTGACCTAGTTTATCACTTGATAAAGAACCAAGAATATCACTTGAAGCATAAGCGGTTGTGAGATATTATTCATGATCAGCTTCTGGTCCACAATCAACCTCATTTTCAGAAACCTTTTGGACTTCCAAGAGAACACTTACAGCCTCTGGTTCTTCATTTTGATGCAGCTGGTCGTCCATAGATTCTGCTCGGACATAAACAGTCAATAGCTCTGCTTTGATATCTTTGGCCTCTTGATCTTCTTCCAACACTGACGATGGACGTGGGTCTGTGATCTTTTGATGGATCTTAGCCTTGAAACTCACCAGCCATCTCTCAAAACCCTCATTCTTCTTCTCTTCAGTTCTGGCCGACGGAGTTTCAACAACTTGTTTCGTTTGTGGCTTTTTGACTGTCTTCTTTGGACTGCTCGGTTTAACTCCCATTGAACCAGAATCAATGAAGATTTGTGTACCTTCTTTGCTGAGTGGTTTCTTCCATTTGTCTCTCTCGGGTCGTGACTTCTTGGCTTTCTCCTCTTGGTCACGCTCATCTTGTGCTATCATCTCGGTTGTACGTTTGTTGTACCTCCATTCTCGCAACTTTTCTTCTTGTGCTTTAAGTTCAGCCTCCTTTTCATAGTTTCTTAATAGTCCAAAAGACACAGATCTCTTAGAAGATGAAGAGTTGTACCTCCATTCTCGCAAATTTTCTTGTTTGGCTTCTCTTCATGGTTTTCTCTTAGTAGTCCAAAACACACAAATGATCTCTTGGAAGATGAAGAGTTACAAATGTCTGGTTGTGAAGAACTCCAAACCTCAGAGTGGCTCTGATACCACATGATACGCCTGATTTGGAGGATCATTCTAAGGTTGGTGGATTGAAGCCTTGCACCGAATGAGCTAGAAAGCACAAACAATCAAGGGATGTGGATCAAAAAGAGACACAAGAGGTGCGGAAAGTCTCTTGATACAACCAACTTCTAATCCCGAAGCTATGACACACCCCGACGAATCAAAAGATAAGATGTTCGATGAAGAACAAATGATTCAACAAGTTAAAATGAATGGTTTTTATTAAAAAGTTGAATGAATAAAACAATACAATAGTAAGCCTTTATATAATAGGTTGTGGGTTAAACAAAGGTCTAAACTAATTCTAGGAAATACAAACTACATAATATGTTGGACTTGACCAAATTGACTTGACCGAAGTTGGAAGGTTTGGAACGAATGACTCTTCGGCTGGTCGATTCCTTTCGCATGGTCGACGATCATTGAATTGCCGTCAGATTGATATATTATACGACCATGTGTTGTATATTCTTGTTGGGCCTTTCTTAAATAATCTCAAACATTGATTTCTTAATTAAAACAAGGCCTCCATATTTTGTATCAAGCCCATTAGCTTCTCTCGGTCTAAAACTTCATGAATCAAACCGATAAGGCCCATAAACAGCCCATTAAGCCAAGCTATGATTAGTTGCCTAGCTGTACCTGATTTTCGTACCTTGTTCCATGATGCTGATCCAGGTCGCATCATCCCCTCCTCCTTTAAAAGGATTTGTCCTCAAATCCGGACCTTCTAGGATGAATGAATCGGCATTGTTTTGCTCCACTTTTGTTATCTCTTTCACCAAGGTTTGGTTATTGTTGCTTTGATCACGTGTCTCTTCTCCTGGCTCAAATATGAAGTGTTGCAGACCCTCTTCATGGCCTCAGTAGCTCCACTGGGTCGTACTCCTTGCAAACGAATGGTTGAACCAGTTTATCACTTGATAAAGAACCAAGAATATCACCTGAAGCATAAGCGGTTGTGAGATCTTTTTATGATCAGCTTCTGGTCCACAATCAACCTCATTTTCAGACACCTTTTGGACTTCCAAGAGAACACTTACAGCCTCTGGTTCTTCCTTTTGATGCAGCTGGTCGTCCATAGATTCTGCTCGGACATAAACAGTCGATAGCTCTGGTTTGATATCTTTGGCCTCTTGATCTTCTTCCAACACTGAAGATGGACGTGGATTTGTGATCCTTTGATGGATCTTAGCCTTGAAACTCTCCAGCCATCTCTCAAAACCCTCATTCCTCTTCTCTTCAGTTCTGGCCGATGGAGTTTCTACAACTTGTTTCGATTGTGGCTTTTTGACTGCCTTCTTTGGACTGCTCGGTTTAACTCCCATTGAATCAGAATCAAGGAAGATTCTTCTACCTTCTTTGCTGAGTGGTTTCTTCCATTTGTCTCTCTAAGGCGTGACTTCTTGGCTTCCTCCTCTTGGTCTCGCTCATATTGTGCTATCATCTCGGTTGTACGTTTGTCGTACCTCCATTCTCGCAACTTTTCTTCTTGTGCTTTGCGTGCTGTCTTTTCTTCATGGTTGAACAGAAGTCTAAACACAGGTGATCTCTTGGAAGATGAAGAGTTAAGAATGTTTGGCTTCTCTTCATGGTTTCTCTTCAGTAGTCCAAAACACACAAATGATCTCTTGGAAGATGAAGAGTTACAAATGTCTGGTTGTGAAGAACTCCAAACCTCAGAGTGGCTCTGATACCACATGATACGCCCTGATTTGGAGGATCATTCTAAGGTTGGTGGATTGGATAAGCCTTGCACCGAATGAGCTAGAAAGCACAAACGATCAAGGGATGTGGATCAAAAAGTGACACAAGAGGTGCGGAAAGTCTCTTGATACAACCAACTTCTAAGCCCGACGATATGACACACTCCGAAGACTTAAAAGATAAGATGTTCAATGAAGAACAAATGATTCAACAAGTTAAAAGGAAAGGTTTTTATTAAAAAGTTGAATGATTTAAAACAATACAAAGCAAGCCTTTATATAATAGGCATGGAATATAAAAGGTTGGAATACAAAAGGACTAATCAAACATAGAAACTAATAAACTCTTAAACATAGAAGACTTGACCAAAAATGATGACTTGATCGAAGTTGGAAGGTTTGGAACGAATGACTCTTCGGCTGGTCGAGTCCTTTCGCATGGTCGACGATCATTGAATTGCCGTCAGATTGATATATTATACGACCATGTGTTGTATATTCTTGTTGGGCCTTTCTTAAATAATCTCAAACACTGATTTCTTAATTAAAACAAGGCCTCCATATTTTGTATCAAGCCCATTAGCTTCTCTCGGTCTAGAACTTCATGAATCAAACCGATAAGGCCCATAAACAGCCCATTAAGCCAAGCTATGATTAGTTGCCTAGCTGTACCTGATTTTCATACCTTGTTCCATGATGCTGATCCAGGTCGCATCATCCCCTCCTCCTTTAAAAGGATTTATCCTCAAATCCGGACCTTCTAGGATGAATGAACCGGCATTGTTTTGCTCCACTTTTGTTATCTCTTTCACCAAGGTCTGGTTATTGTTGCTTTGATCACGTGTCTCTTCTCCTGGCTCAAATATGAAGTGTTGCAGACCCTCTTCATGCCTTAGTAGCTTTATTGGGTCGTACTCCTTGCAAACGAATGGCTGATCCAGTTTATCACTTGATAAAGAACCAAGAATGTCACCTGAAGCATAAGTGGTTGTGAGATCTTTTTTATGATCAGCTTCTAGTCCACTATCAACCACATTTTCAGCCACCTTTTGGAATTCCAAGAGAACACTTACAACCTTTGGTTCTTCCTTTTGATGCAGCTGGTCGTCCATAGATTCTGCTCGGACATAAACAGTCGATAGCTCCGGTTCGATATCTTTGGCCTCTTGATCTTCTTCCAACACTGAAGATGGACGTGGATTTGTGATCCTTTGATGGATCTTAACCTTGAAACTCTCCAGCCATCTCTCAAAACCCTCATTTCTCTTCTCTTCAGTTCTGGCTGATGGAGTTTCTACAACTTGTTTCGATTGTTGCTTTTTGACTGCCTTCTTTGAACTGCTCCGTTTAACTCCCATTGAATCAGAATCAAGGAAGATTCTTCTACCTTCTTTGCTGAGTGGTTTCTTCCATTTGTCTCTCTCAGGTCGTGACTTCTTGGCTTCCTCCTCTTGGTCTCGCTCATATTGTGCTATCATCTCGGTTGTACGTTTGTTGTACCTCCATTCTCGCAACTTTTCTTCTTGTGCTTTGCGTGCTGCCTTTTCTTCATGGTTGATCAGTAGTCCAAACACAGTGATCTCTTGGAAGATGAAGAGTTACCATTCTCGCAAATTTTCTTCTCGTGCTTTGCGCGTTGCCTTCTCTTCATGGTTTCTCAATAGTCCAAAAGACACAATTGATCTCTTAGAAGATGAAGAGTTACGAATGTCTGGCTGTGAAGAACTCCCTACCTCAGAGTGGCTCTGATACCACATGATACGTCCTAGATTTGAAGGATCGCTCTAAGGTTGGTGGATTGGATAAGCCTTGCACCGAATGAGCTAGAAAGCGCAAACGATCAAGGGATGTGGATCGAAAGGTGACACAAGAGGTGCGGAAAGTCTCTTGATACTACCAGACTTCTAAGCCCGACGATATGACACACTCCGACGACTTAAAAGATAAGATGTTCAATGAAGAACAAATGATTCAACAAGTTAAAAGGAAAGGTTTTTATTAAAAAGTTGAATGATTTAAAACAATACAAAGCAAGCCTTTATATAATAGGCATGGAATATAAAAGGTTGGAATACAAAAGGACTAATCAAACATAGAAACTAATAAAATCTTAAACATAGAAGACTTGACCAGAAATGATGACTTGACCGAAGTTGGAAGGTTTGGAACGAAAGACTCTTCGGCTGGTCGAGTCCTTTCGCATGGTCGACGATCATTGAATTGCCGTCAGATTGATATATTATACGACCATGTGTTGTATATTCTTGTTGGGCCTTTCTTAAATAATCTCAAACACTGATTTCTTAATTAAAACAAGGCCTCCATATTTTGTATCAAGCCCATTAGCTTCTCTCGTTCTAGAACTTCATGAATCAAACCGATAAGGCCCATAAACAGCCCATTAAGCCAAGCTATGATTAGTTGCCTAGCTGGTTCGTACCTGATTTCATACCTTGTTCCATGATTCTGATCCAGGTCGCATCACAAACCCTTGAACCCAGCAACCCGGTAACCGGTTAAACCACCGGATGAAGCAACAAATGATTTTTTAAAAAAAATTCTTCAAATTTCTTCAAATTTTGAATTTCTTTATTAGAATCTATTTTTCTTATCCTTAGTAAAAAGTTAGGTTATCACATTTAGATTAGAATCATCGTACTTTTTTATATTTATGTATTTAACTTAGTTTATAACAAATCATTATATGTTTTTAACATCCATGTCAAAAAGAAAAAGATTATATGATCTAGTAAATTATGAATCTATCGACAAAACATAATTTTGGATTGTTGAAGAATAAAAACTTGCTGACTGACGAGCTTAACTATAATGAATTACAGAATGCTCTTGCTGAAGAAATAGAACATCCCAAAGATGATAAATATATGAACCCATCAAATCTTGATGGTAACTTTCAAAAAAGTTCTCAACTTTCTAATTTTTATTATATATAATATCCAGAAAATTATTTTATTTGTGGTTTTTAGATTTTGATGAAAAATTCACTATGCCACCAGAAAAAAATGAAGTGAACGATAATCCAGAGAACCAAAATTAGTTTATGTGTATTGGTATTTTGTTTCCTTACAAAATCTAAGGCTTTACTTTTAATTTCATGTTGGATTTAAAGTTTAATTTTATTATTCACATACATTGAAAACATATGAATTTTAAGTATTACCATATTTATATTATATTTTTTAATATTTTGTATGTAAAATGAAATTAAAAATAAACACAACAAAATTTAAGTACCTTTATATATTTCCTTTATGACATATATATAATTTTTATATATTTTTAATAGCTAATATATAATTATATATTAAAATTAATTAATTTATTAACCCGCAGTTCACCCGCGGTCGACCCAGTAACCCGGTGACCCAGTAAGCTGTCTGGTTAAGTGTCCGGGTCAGGTTTAAAAACATTGCCGTAAACACAAAAACTCTGTATATACTTCTACAAATCCAATACAACAAATCTAAAATGGTATCAGAGCTAAAAATCTGATTTTTTTCTCTACTAAAAACGAGTTTCTTGGTATCCAAGAACAAATGGCAGACACGCCTTCAGCTCTGTCATCTACATCTCCGGCGCCTCAGCCTTCTACCAATGACTCTACTGGTGTATACTATTTACATCCTTCTGATAACCCTGGAGCACTAATTACCTCAGTCTTGCTTCGCGGTGACAATTATACGGAATGGGCTACAGAGTTATCAAACTCTATACATGCTAAACAAAACTCGGTTTTATTTAAGGAACAATTCCGAAGCCTGCAACAGAACCAGACCTTTCTCGTTGGTTAGCCACTAATTTGATGCTTGTTGGTTGGATCAGAACTTCCATAGATCCTAAAATTCGATCAACTGTCACCTTCGTACCCGAGGCACACAAACTTTGGGACAATCTCCAACGGCGATTTTCTGTTCGGAATGGTGTCCGAATTCATCAACTTCGCGATGAAATAAATACGTGTCAACAAAACGGCCAGACTGTAATTGAATATTACGGTCGTCTAACTAAACTATGGGAGTAGCTGGATAATCTCAAAACCCCTCATGCATGCTCATGTGAAGCTGCCGCTGATATAGAGAAAGAACGAGAAGAAATACGGGTCCATAAATTCTTATTTGGATTGGATGAGTCCCGCTTCCGTAACATCCGATCTCAGATAATCAATGAGGATCCTCTTCCCGACATTAACAATGTTTATTCTCGAGTTATTCGTGAAGAACAACACAACAACACATCTCGATCAAAGGAACTCAAAACAGAGGCAATCGGGTTCTCTGCTCAAACTGATAGCATCAAGACTGATACACAACAATCTGTTGCAGTATTCACACGAGGACGAGATCCAAACCGTTCTTGCACTCATTGTTTGCAAAAAGGAAATCATCAGAGTAAGTGTTTTCTTCTTCACGGCTATCCGGACTGGTGGTATGAACAGAAAATACCACAAATGCAGGAGCTTCTTCACGGGGGTAAGGTGGACGTTTTCAAAACTCAGGACGTGGTCGTGGTAGGTCCAACTCTTCTTGTGCACTAACAAACAATACATCTGCGTCTCCATCTACTACGCTCAACAACGATCAGATTAATCAACTCCTGCAACTGCTTCAGTCCTCTCGATCTTTAATCTCTTCTGAAAAATTATCGGGTAAACCTACATTAATATGTTATCATAGATACAGGCGCTTCACAACATATGACGGGAGATCTTTCTATATTTAGTGATATCGTTGATATACACTCCGATTTCCAAACGGCCGCTTCTCTCAAGCAACTAAGAAGGGCAAACTTGTTCTCAGTCGAGACTATTACCTATCTGATGTTTTATATGTCGAAGATTTTAACTGCACATTGATATCAGTTTCTTGTCTCCTTAAGCAAACCGGTTGTATTGCTATTTTTTACTGACACTTTATGTGTGTTGCAGGACCGTTTTACGAAGACCCTGATTGGAACGAGTGAAGAACGTGAGGGGGTTTATCACTTCACATGGGTCACAGATGCGCGTGTTCATCGGACTGAGTAGAAGAATTCCTCTACTTCAGAACTTTGGCATAGGCGAATTGGACACCCTTCTTTTCAAGTTTTGTCATCTTTATATGTTTTTGATAAACTGTTTTTTTTTATTCTGAGCAAGCCTCGAGTTGTGAGATTTGTTTTCGTGTTAAACAAACGCGTCAAGTTTTCAATAAAAGTTCCCAAACAGCTATTGAACCTTTTTCTTTGATTTAATTGTGATGTGTGGGGACCTAAACAGTCTCACGTACTCTACGCGCCTGATCTTGGTCCTCCAGAAACAGTCTCAGGTATGACTCCATACCCCATCTCTAGTTATGTTACTGACCAATTTTTTTCAGTCAAACATCAGGCTTTTATGTCTGCACTCACTCATGAAGATGTTCCTAAAAGCTATCGTGAGGCAGCTAAACTAAAGGTATGGAGGGATGCTATGCATAAGGAGATAGACGCTTTCGAAGTCACTGATACATGGGAGGTTACTAATCTTCATCCGGGAAGGAAACCTCTTGGAAACAAATGGATATACTCTAAAAGTATCGTGCGGATAGTACACTGGAACGACCTAAAGCACATCTTGTTATGCTTGGCAATCATCAAACTGAAAGTGAAGATTTCACGGATACATTTGCGCCCATTGCTAAACTTGCTTTGGTTTGTTTCATTCTCAAACTTGCTGCAATCAAAAACTGGTTTGTTCATCAGATGGATGTTACCAATGCATTTTTACATGGTGACCTTGGAGAAGAAATATATATGAAACTTCCACAAGGTTTTACGTGCCGATCCGGCTTAAGTTTGTCGTCTCAATAAGTCTTTATATGGGCTACGACAAGCGCCACGTTGTTGGTATGCTAAGCTCACTAAAGCCTTCCACGAGTTTGGTTTCATCCACGACTATGCTGAAGACTCTCTTTTCTCTAATGTTCGCGGATCAACATGTCTACATATTCTCGTGTATGTTGATGACTTTGTGATTGCATGTAATGATGCAAAATTACTGCAAGAATTCAAAGACTACCTTCATCGGTGCTTTCGAATGAAGATCTTGGTACTTTAAAATATCTTTTGGGTCTCAGAGTGGCTCGGAACCAGACGGGATTCTATATTTCTCAGCGTACGTACGCCCTGGATATTGTTGCCGAAACTGGTCTTCTTGGTGCTAAACCTTCCACGGTGCCTATGGAGTTAAATCACAAGCTTGCTTTGGCTAAAGGTCCTTTGCCGAATGTGAAAAAATACCGACGTCTGATAGGGCGTTTAATCTATCTCACTAATACACGCCCTGACCTTGGCTATGCTATTCATATCTTATCTCAATTTTTCCATAGTCCGTTGTTACCTCATTGGGAAGCAGCGTTACGTGTTGTCCGTTATCTCAAAGGCAGCCCGGGTCAAGGCATCTTCCTCAAAGCCGATGATAATCTGCAACTTAGTGTTTACTGTGATTCTGATTAGTCCGCTTGACCCATTACTCGCAGTTCTCTGAGTGCATATATTACCTTCTTGGGAGAGTCTCCGGTTGCTTGGCAAACTAAGAAGCAAGACACAGTTTCTCTTTCATCCGCTGAGGCTGAATATTGTGCAATGTCGGTTGCTCTCAAAGATCTCAAATGGATGAAGGGTTTACTCGAGTCCTTTGGCATCACGCATCCTTTGCCAATGAAGCTTTATTGTGACAGTAAATCAGTCCTTTATATCGCTGCAAATCCGGTGTTTCACGAACGCACCAAACGTATTGAGCGTGATTGCCATCATGTTCGCGACGCCGTCAAGTCAAAGCTTATCACTACAGAGCATGTCACCTCGAAGAATCAACTAGCTGGCATTCTTACAAAGTCATTACCAAGGCCAGCATTTGAAAACTTCTTGTCCAAGTTGGGTGTTCGCAATCTCACACTTCCAACTTGAGGGGAAGTATTAAGATAGCTACAAGTTATATTACGATAACTCTAAGTTCTAGATAGATAATGATGTTTAGTTTCCTAGTCCTTACCATAAGAGAAACATCTATGTATAAATACAGATCTTTGGTTGTGATAATAAACAAGTTAACTATTCTATTCAATACTAAACGATTTCAGAGTACAATCTAGAACCACATTCTCATAGCGAATGCAATCCTAAACTATCTATCTCATGGCGATCGAGATGTACAAACTCATATCGTCTCATACAAACAACATCAAAGCATAATCTCCAAATGAATCTAACTTGAATATTTAAAAGAGTTCATCTCCATCTTATTTCGAATAACGGCAAAGCCTCTAAGTGAATGAGAAGGTTCACTTTTCTCTTCAGCAGTTCAAACTTCAATGGCCCTTGCCACATCACTCTCTTCCAACGCCTTTCTTTTGTTTCTCTTATTCTTTCGGTAGTATGTATTATGTCTATCAATACCCCACCCATCAAAACCAAGCTTTCCCTCAAGTTTATAAGAAGGAGACAAGGTTACAAATCCACGAGAAGACAACCAAGAATCATCCACCGAAGAACGGCCTTGCCAACGAACCAATAACTCCAAACTGCCATGATCATCATAACGTTTAGCCAACACATCTGCAGGTTTCCACTTGTCAAACTTCTCACCCGAACACACTGGAAGCAGTTGCTGCACATTCTCATGATCTTCAACAACCTTTTTGAGCTGAGATACATGGAAAACATGATGTATCTTCGATCCTGGAGGCAACTCAAGTTTGTATGCAGCTGGGCCAATACGTTCAAGAATCTGATATGGATCAAAATACTTGGCTGCTAGTTTCTGGTAAAAACGTCGTACCACAGATTGTTGCTGATAGGGTCGAAGCTTCAGATACACTTTCTCACCAACCTTGAACTCCAAAGGACGCCTATGCTTATCAGCTTGGGCTTTCATCAACTGTTGTTCCTTCCCAAGGTACTCCTTAATCTTCTCTAGCATGTAATCTCTTTCCTTCAACGATTCTTCCAGCTCAAATTTTTTAGTAGAACCAGTTTCTCATACTTCAACAGCTCCGGAGAATCCCATCCATACACCAACTTAAACGGAGTAGATTGTAACGAAGCATGAAAATAAGTATTATACCAATACTCTGACCAACACAAGTAATGAGACCAAGTACGCGGATGGGATGATGGAAAGCAGCACAAGTACGTCTCGAGACATCTATTCAAAACCTCAGCTTGTCCATCGGTTTGTGGATGGAAAGTTGTACTGTATTTGAGATTTGTTCCTGCTAGTTTGAAGCACCCTCTCCAAAACTGTCTCAAGAAGATATGATTTTGGTCTAATACAATACTCTTCGGATATCCATGTAAACGGACCACTTCTGCCACAAACTGTTGAGCATCTTCTGCATAATTAAATGGATGTTTCAAACGCAGAAAATGTGCAGACTTTCTTAATCTGTCAACGACAACCAGAATAATGTTTACTCCACTTGACATCGGCAATCCCTGAATAAAATCCATGTACACATCCTCCCATATCCTCTCTGGCACCGGTAAAGGCTGGAGAAGACCAGTCGAAGACAGTATGGAATATTTGTGAATTTGACAAACATTACAACCCGCAATGTAATCTTGTACTTGTTTCTTAATACCCTTCCAAGTAAAAGATCTTTGGACTCAGTGTAGTGTCTTCAATACTTCTGAATGACTTCATGTTTCTCCATCATGACACTCACTAAAAATTAATGGTATAAAACTCGAGTTATGTGGAATCACCAATCTTTTTTCTACCATAGCCTCTTATCAATCACTGTGTACTTCTTCGACTGCAACTTCTTGTTCTCTATTTGTGCGATCTTATCTTGAATACTTGAATCTTCAGCAATATGATGATACAATTCTTCCCATTGGAGAACCACATGTATAGTAACCGCGAGAAACAAGGGAGCCGAGGACATACTTCGAGATAACCCATACGCAACTTTGTTTTCACACCAGGTTTATAGAATTTTCAAAATCAATACCCAACAGTCTGGTTAGCCAACGCTGATACTCCATTTTCTCACTGCCATGACAACAGCCATAAATTCTATTTCGTACGCTGGTTTTTGTTGTTCTCTCTCAGTCAAGGCATGGCTGAAAAATGCCACTTGTTTTGAATCTTGCATTAACACAACTCCAACTTGGCTTGATCATCATATGAACCAATATCAAAAAAATGTTCAACATCAACAACCCACTTATATGCTCTAGATCTATCAAATCCAGGCATTCCATTTTTTTCCAACATACTATCTCTGTTTGCAAGGTTCATATTTCCATTTCGATAACCTAGCGAGTGTTCACGTTCTCGTTCCAGATTAGTAAACGGTACCTGATCATTACGTTGAGATGATTACGGTTGAGTTGAGTGAGCACATGTAGCTTTCGAGTCTTGAATCGGTCGTTTCCCCATCATTGTCATAAACGATTGAAAATTTGAGCTCATCGCCGTCATCGATGATACAATCAACGACAATCATGAAGATATTGAGGCTATTTGAGATGTCTTATCTTCATCAGCTTCCTTCAATCGATTACACGCTCCCATAAAGAAATTCAAATCCGCTTGAGCTCGTGCATCGAAGTCTTCATAATCCGCCGCAAACAGCGAATGAGCCGGAGTCGAATTAGCAGACATCGTCGCATTGATCAAAATTTTCACCGCACCAATGTTAGAATTTTGATATCTGTAAACACAAGAAATATGTATATTACACTACAAATCCAATACAACGAATAGCTTTGAGTACAATCTAGAACCACACTCTCATAGCGAATGCAATCCTAAACTATCGATCTCATGGCTATCGAGATGTACAGACTCATATGGTCTCATACAAACAACATCAAAGCATAATCTCCAAATGAATCTAACTTGAGTATTTACAAGAGTTCATCTCCAGCTTATTTTGAATAACGACAAAGCCTCTAAGTGAATGAGAAGGTTCACTTTACTCTTCAGCAGTTCAAACTTCAACGGCTCTTGCCATGTCACTCTCTTCCAACGCCTTTCCTTTGTTCATCTTATTATTTCGGTAGTACGTATTATGGATTCTATCAATAAGGTATGGCTGATGACTTCCGTTTTTAATGAGTATACGTTCTAGCTTTGGTTGTCAAGTATTTTTGAATCTTTTTGTGTTTTGAGTCTTTTTGTTTTAAACACGTCCGAATGGAGTTTTGGGCGTAAAAAAGGAACAAAGAAAAAATGCAGAATAATATTGATAGACCGAGATATGAAGAACGACTGTTCCCACTTGTGATTGATCACAATTCAACACAAAAATGGAAATTTTAAGTTTTCGTGAATTTTGGTCTGGTTTTGTCTAGGATTTTGTGGCCGGCACCAAAATTGAATGTTTAACTGCCTAAAACAAACGAAGATAAGCAACATATTCTTAGTTACCTAAAGATGATGTTAGGGAGTTCGTGAACAAATCAAACAAAATATAATGAATGCTTAGGTTGTCGAATTCATCAGGAGTTAGTCTTCGTAGCTCTATACATTGGGGTACGACTTTGAAGAAGGCTATTCTAACTAAAAAATTTAAGTTCTAAAGTAGTTCTTATAACATTCCCTACCTAACAATCATATATGTCAATCTGTGTTTCTTGATACTTGCCCAAAATTTAGCGCTTTTAATTCATTAGTTTGCATTACATTTACATTCTTTCTTTCGATTTCTTACATCTGAAACAACAACAAGGAAAAGTTTTTATCTTAACTATACTCTTCTCCTCAACTCTTCTCATTTTTCCTCATGGATTCAACCCTAAATATACAACTAAGGTTCATTAATATTGTGCATTTGATGTATACTTTTAAGGTAAGACCTGATCTCATCACATCAATTTTTTGTGTTGTTGTATAGGACCAATAGAGTTATTGAAATGAAGCAATATGTGTTTTTCCTAAATGACCAAAGCTACCAATGAATGTTTTGCATCTCTTGAAACACCCTGACCCAGCTGTCTAGGCTGCAGTCAATGCATTTCGTCATTCACACCACTTAGTGGCCGAGACTCTTTATTTTAGCTCTTTTCATATTATTTTCCCTTCGGGTGAGGGTTACCTTACACCTTAGCTAACGATTTCCCTTAGTTGATTCCTAGCTTATATCCTTTCTATTATGCACAGCAGAATATCTATTATAATCCTTAATCTAATTCCAAATTTTCACGTGTCAAATCTAATCATCTATGCCTTGGTCAGTTCACTTAACTTCATTCAGCTTATAGATCAATCCTTGACTCGCTTCACATTAAGTAATCTAAGGTTCCATTCCCCTAGACCATTATATATATATATATATATATATAACCCTAAACCCTAGGCAAGTTATTGATCCATAAAAGTAACGACGAGATCTTAGTTTTGTCATATTCACGAAGCTTGTTTGTCCACTACCCCCGCTAGTGAACCAAATTGTATGTTTCATGTCTGCTTGACCACGCTCACACAATAAGTCTCTTCTTTATACTTATCTTGGTTCCCAAAATAACCATTCCCTTTGGTCCTTATTCATTCAACCAACCATCCCCACATGATTAAGTAATTGTTAGAGAGATGTCTTTAAACAATGCTTCCATACATGTATAGCCTTTCTGGCACATGTACCATTTATACATCTATCTTGTCTCCTCAGATATATCACTGGATCCAGATTCTGATCTTAGAATGCCCATCTTTCTTAAGCCAATCAACCAACCAATGCACATAACTCGGATCCAATGAGGCATCATTCTTACTTGACCGATTGTGGGGATATAATCCTCACCAAGCCCGATCTGTCTTGTTCTGTCCAAACGTAACATCATCTGATCAAGTTAGCACCACCACTCGACCCATTGTCATTGGGTCATGGCCACCAGTACCCGTCCATTACGGGTGGGGACAAGCCAAGTACTTGCCATTTTCGGCATACTTGGTACTTGGCTTAGCTTGTTCAAGTAACAAAAATTTGGACTTGTACTTGGTATATTAAAAATGAGTACTTACACTTTCAAGTACTTGCTACAAAATGGTGTACTTGTAAGTTACTTGCCCTGTTTTACTACTTTTTACTTCTGAACTATTTTACAAATTATTTAATAATTATTTGTATTATTAATAGTTATTTATTTATTTTACCTACTTAAACTTTGCATATGATTTTTTTAAAAAACTTAGATAGTTATAAATTTAAACTAAACAAATTTTATTTAATAAAAGTTTCATATATTTTAAGTCAATATATAATAAAACCCCCTAAAATGTTTCTATAAGTATATCACTTTTAATTTATTTATGTATAAACAAGTTATTCGGCTATAATTAGATTTTTTTTTCAAAAGCAAAAACGGGATAGAGGAATACCATAAGATAGACCTAAAAAAAAATTTCATCAAAATAACCTTTAAGGAAAAAATGATTAAAATAACCTTTATTAAATGGTGTAAATATATATTTATACCTTTGGGTTAACTAATCTAGACTTATAGTTTAGAGTTAGGGGTGGGTTTTTGGAGATGAGGCTTAAAATTAAAAATAAAAAGGGGTATTTTAGTCATTTTTGTTTTCTTTGAAGTCTATTTTGTGACAAATACTTCATAAAGGTCTATTTAAGATATTTTCCCAAACGAATAATAAGCTACGTGTAATAAGTCAATAATAAGCCAACAAAGCCAAGTAGTTGGTTTTATTTTAGTACTTAATACTCGTCTCGTACATTCAAGTAATTGAAATAAAGGACTTGATACTCAGTCTTGATCAAAACAAGTACTTGAATTTAAGAGCCACCCCTAGTAAGTACTAAAATAGTTGTGTCCATGACCATACTTAGCCTTACTTGCAGATCTCATGCTCAAACTACCAACCAAGGTTAATGCTTAGCACTCTTCACGGTCACACTATCACAGTGGCGATATCTTATTTCACACTGCATGTAAAGCCATTGATCCATAGCCCACGACTCGTTGTCCGAACACCATTAATGAATGACTTGTTGTCCTCCCTAACATCTTGACTTAAACTGGCAACCCTTGCCTTCATGTTGGAGGACACCTTACATGATGCAAGTGGTGCCCCTTACAGAAGTCTCACATGTTCAATGCTTCACACCCTTTTGGTGGAAACGCTCATGCCCCTTTGACTAGGGTACTCATCGGTCCATCAACCCAATTCTCCTGAACTATGGCTGATGATGTCTACTAGTTATCCTAAGATCTAGATTTTAGGTTGTCAATCAAAATTTAGCATTAAAAAAATACATATAAATACTTATATAGGCTACCCTAGTAGTTCTATCAAAGTAGCAATTCATCCTTAACCTTAGAAAAAACTTAAATCTAAAAGGTCGTTTATTTAGAGATGATCGATGAAACACAAAGCTTGATCTGAATAAACAACATTAATTAATTAAAGTAAGAATAATATAGATAATATAGGGTAAAAACACATACTCGACTTCTCTGCAAACAAGGGAAATTTACGGCCCAAACTTCCAATCTTGAAATTTTCATTAAACTCTTGGGGTTTGTATGTGCTTAATGGGTGTCCAACGACACCAGGCCTAGGTCTGTTTTCTGACCTGGCCTTTTCAGCTCTCACTCTTCAAGATCCCAGGTGCTTGGAACTTCTAAGGTTTGGCATGCAAGATAAATACCAGGAAGCTGTCAAAGAAATAGGCATGCACGAGGGTATTCTTGCCAGATTCACACATGTGTGTGGCATTGTCCAACCATGAAGATATGTATGATCTGTTTGTGGTAGTGATCTATGAAGATTGCAGTTGTTCGTAGAATGCAATGCTCCGGTGCTGCCGGATCGTAGTCAACGCATGTGGGTTTGATACCTACTTCATAGCTTATTTATCTAGAATATAATGGTAGGGATTGTAGTGTTGCAATTATAATTTCAATCTTGTTCTAGTAAATTTGTTTTTGGATTAGATCCCGGGAATTTAGAAAAACTAATATCGATTAAATATATATTTTATGCTCATACACACTTGAGCACATAGGTCTAGCCACAAACTGCACTTTCACTATCATCTTCGATGAATTGATTGAGCAAAGCCATTCGGCCAAATTGGGCCTCTTGCAAGCCTAATTCTTTTTTAAACCAAAAATGAACATACTGTAGCCAGTTTAGTGAGTGGATATGGTTGATCTGCAGAAATATTATCCTTGTTTTTCTACTTAATTTGTTGACAACAAAATTTTATATTGTTTTAGATAAATATGGGGCCAGGCTAATGATATCAGGGGACTGCTTTTTGTAATAAATTGCTAGGCCCAATTTTTGTAAAACCGGCTCATCGAAATTCAAGATTAATTTGCCCAGTGCTGATGCATATCGGAGAAGGGTGAATAGTTTATATGTTAAGCAACGACAGATGATAAAGGATAACTATTATCGTTTAACAAGAATAGTTATATACAATGATATTTTAATCTTTTTCTTTCTTTTCTTTGTCAACGCTCTTTTTCAAAAACATGTCGT
Organism: Moricandia arvensis; assembly: GCA_905132765.1. Taxonomy (NCBI): domain Eukaryota; kingdom Viridiplantae; phylum Streptophyta; class Magnoliopsida; order Brassicales; family Brassicaceae; genus Moricandia; species Moricandia arvensis. The sequence goes on along the minus strand of CAJHQP010006282.1, from coordinate 5,139 downwards.
GATCGAATTTAAATCCTTCTGAAAAGATGTTTAGTCTGACCAGATCTAATTTATATGAGAAATAAGAACACCATTACTTCTCTCCTTCTTCGTAAGATAGTTTGCCCGCACATTTTTGGCTCTGAGGATATGCGATATGTTGAACCCGAAAAACTGTCTTGTACAAGTCGTACAAGTCACTAGTAACTCACGTAAACAAGACATTATCCAAAGAAACCCTTCCATCTTCGCATGGAGAGACGAAATACTTTAAAGACATCCTAAAAATCCAAAATGTTTCATCCCCCATTTGATTCTATAAGTCCATCCGAGTCCACTTACTGTACCATGATCGATCCATGAAAACATCAATTTAGTAACTCGGAATCTAGGTGTCTATGAGAGGGTCGAATTGGTAATCAGGATTGAAGCATCAATGATATATGTTAATCAACGGCAAAAAAAAAACACACATAAATTGCTGCTTTGTTTTTTTTCTTACTTCACTAATTTCTAGTTTTATATTTTTTCTCTACAAATTCCATTACTTAGAATATTTACTATCTTATAAGAAAATACTAAAAGAAATTTGTATTGGAAAAGTTTATATATTTCTATTTTTACTTTAATTTTTATTTATAGTTTTTATTCAAAAAACTACTCGCCACACGCTATATCAACCAGTAGAGCTTCTTTCAAACCAAAAAGAGCAGAAACTTGATCTAGATCTCCTTTGATATGTCTTCCAAACAACTTTGTATGTATTATGGAGAGAACACAATTAAAGAAAACATCGAGAAACCTTTACACAGACAGCACAACTGATCCAAATGGTGTTCAAAAGGGTGCGCAACCTCTTATGTTCCGGGAAACTGTACGACCACATTTATGAAAAATGGCTGGCTAGATGGCTTGACAAAATAGAAATCGATTGGTGCTTTTTTTCAAAACAAACTTAGATACAATGCAACTGTAAATGTAAAAGTAATTTTTTATTGAATAAATTTAACATTTTCAGAATAATAAACGTGTGTATTTTTATTGGAAAAAACATTATTAGTCATTTTAATATAAATCGTATTAGATAAGCTTATACTAAAATTAATTTTGATCTATATTTCTGCTTACTAACTTTTCATCCTCGTGACCATGATCTAATCATCATATTGTACCAAAAGAGCACATGCGTCTTCAGTTAGGAATAGCTGATATACATTATTTTCTCATTTATCAAATTAGATCTTCTGTGGATGAAGTTGTTTATTGTAAAGGGAATCAATTTTGACAGACCTATCAGTAGGTGTATTACTTATGTAATTACTGTATAGGTAATTGGTGGAAACCTTATTAAGAGTCTAGAAAGATTTGTTAGACATTAGGATCAGAGACTTTTTACAAGAAACAAAATACAGAAGAAATCAAGAAAGATATTAAAAGAAAAACAAAACTCTTACTGTTTAAAGAAAAAAAAAGGAAAAACAGACAAAATCTAGAAAAGAGAAGAAAGAAGTCGAAGAAAAAGTGACAGAAACATGTAAGAGAAAAAGGAACATGTTAATTGCGTTTTGAATCGAAAGCTACAGCTACGAGTCAGTGTGTCCCATGTGACGTTTCGTTCAACCAAACTTTAAAATTGATTTTATTTCTTTAGTGTTCTAAAGGTGAATGTATCTAATGAAAATGTATGTTAAACTCTTCAAAAAACGATAAATGTTTCTTTTAATAAATACATGTAATTAACTCCCCAAATGGGCATAAACAGTGAATTACAAAGGTGATTCAGATAAAATCCGTACGACCTAAAAACCACCTTGCTATATTACCGAAGGATACACAATAAAGTTTATGCACAACTCCAGACCCCGAAGTACACACAGCTAAGTCGGTTTTCATAACTCTAGATCTGACATTCGTGGGCATTGGTGAAAACGTGAGTTGTAACGAAGATATATAAGTATTTTCTTATTATTTTTTGAGGTGTCTTTCAATACAAAGCATGAGTTACATTTTATATTTTGAATCCTAGGGTTTTTTGGCTTTAGTCTACACTAAACTCCAGCGCTACATAACGGTTCTGAATCTTGACATATTGTGGATGTACAGATGGACAATGCTTTTGATTTTGCTTTAGGGAAATTACCCTTGCAATTTCCTCTATACTAACCATGTTGGATGTTGAAGACCTTTGCAGAGCTGAGGATGAACTCTGTGTTGAGGGTTTCTGATTGGTGATGTTATCGGGCCTTAGCATAGAGTTCGCAGGTGGACTTGAGTCAATGGGCTTAGCGGCTGCTAGACTTGATGTTGTACTGTTGATAGGCCCCCTCAAACTTAGTGTATCGATTTAGGCAACACCAAGTTTGCTTCGGAGAGAAGATAAAGTAGCATTCGGAAGCAATTTGGTAATTATATCAGCAATTTGATCCTGATTCGAGATGTGATTCACTTCCAAAGCTCTCAGACCTACCATTTCCCTCACATAGTGATAACCTAAGGCAAAGTGCTTCGTTTTAAGTGGAAAGACGGATTGGCAGAGAGCAAGACAACCGACGAGTGGTCACACAACAGAAGAGGGGTCATGAGCAATGGAAGTCCAAGCTCACGTAAAGCAGAACTCAACCAGGTAATCTCTGAAGTTGTCTCAGATAGAGTCATGTATTCTGCTTCGGTATAGCTCTTGGATACTATAGGTTGTTTGCGGGATGACCAAGAAATTAGATTTTTTTTCCAAAAATGTGTTGTATCCGCCACTAGATCTTCTTGTAGAGCTACAACCTTCCCAACTGCTATCATTATAGACAGTGAGAGTGAATTCTGAGTCTTTGTGTAATGATATTCCCATAGTGATTGTCCATTTAATATAACGTATTATCCTCTTCAGAAGGTGAAAGTCATTGACTGTTGGAGAGTGCATCTACTGACAAACAAAATTTAATGCAAATTGAATGTCAGGACGAGTCAATGTTATGTATTGAAGTTTACCTGCTAGACTCTTGAAATATGTGGGATTCGAGAACAACTCAGACTATCTTCTGTTATGTTTAACTGCAAAGGAAGAGCTGTTGACATAGACGTGCACTCAGACATTGAAGCAACATCAAGTAAGTGTTCTGCATACTTCTGTTGACATAGAAACAAACCGTTGTCATGTTGTTGGACTTTTCATTTTAAACTCACTATTCAAAGGATCTAGAAGAGTATCTAGACTGTTTTAACTGTTTCTTGTAATGATCATATCATCCATGTACAAGAGCTATATGATTATGTTTTCTCTGTTTTGTAGACAAACAATGAAGTATCATACTTAAAGCAGCAGAAGCCAAATGATATGTTGTGATTTTGCATAGTTTTAGCTTTGTATTTTCATATATATTCATGCATTAATCTTACATTTATTTGCATTTAGAGTCTATTACATGTTCATTTGCATCTTGTAGGTGTTGGATGAGCTATTTGGAGTTTTGGAGATGATTAGAACACAAAAGGAGCAAAAAGAGACATGGATCGATCGATCCATTTTTGATGGAAAACTGGATCGATCGATCCAAGAAAGCCGAGAGAAAACGAGAAAAGTGATCGATCGATCCGAAATCCAGATCGATCGATCAGGACATGGATCGATCGATCCATTTATATGAAGAAAATGGATCGATCGATCGGGACAGCCTGTGTCACTTTTTCATGTGCTGGACGAGTTTGGTGGATCAAATGGCCTAACTTTCTCTACCTTTTCTGAAGAGCCAAGTATACATTTGCCTTGTGAAGGGTCAAAAGGTGTGTGCAAATGGGATAAAGTGGAAGAAACATCAATGAGTGTGTTTTATTTTAAATCTAGATCTTAACTTTGTAACATGGGGGATGGGTTGTTCTTCACCTATAAATAGAGCCCCAAACCCCATGTTAGAATTATCCAGCTCCTTCCAGCAACTCCTATTAGCTAAGTGTCTCTCCAACTATTGTAAATATATAGCTTTCATGTTTATTTCTTCTAGTCCTCTTCTTTCACATTGCTCTCACACAAGAGACTGTGTGAAGTAAGTGTGGGGGGAGAGTTTACCTACTCATTAACTATTTCCAAAAAAAAAACGCATAAAAATTAAAAATTTAAAAAAAAAAAAAAAAAAAATAAAAATAAAAAAAAAAAAAAAAAAGAGACATGGATCGATCGATCCATTTTTGATGGAAAATTGGATCGATCGATCCAAGAAAGCCGAGAGAAAACGAGAAAAGTGATCGATCGATCCGAAATCCAGATCGATCGATCAGGACATGGATCGATCGATCCATTTATATGAAGAAAATGGATCGATCGATCGGGACAGCCTGTGTCACTTTTTCATGTGCTGGACGAGTTTGGTGGATCAAATGGCCTAACTTTCTCTACCTTTTCTGAAGAGCCAAGTATACATTTGCCTTGTGAAGGGTCAAAAGGTGTGTGCAAATGGGATAAAGTGGAAGAAACATCAATGAGTGTGTTTTATTTTAAATCTAGATCTTAACTTTGTAACATGGGGGATGGGTTGTTCTTCACCTATAAATAGAGCCCCAAACCCCATGGCAAAACACACCATCTCCTTCTCAGTCTTCTTCTGTCTAATAGAGTCTATCACTTTCATTTTAAGTCTTGTTTTGCATTCTATTTTAAGTTCTTGTTTGAAAACAATTGTTCTTAAGTGTTCTTGAAGTTTATGTTATAAAGTATTGTTTTCTTTAGCTATTCTCTTCATCTACATTCTGATTCTTATTTTCATATATTATATCATCTTGATTATGCTTCTATCCATCATGGGATTAAGTGTAAACAAAATGATTAGTGAGTAGTCATCCATAGGATCAATGGGTTAGGTAGATTAATGGGTGGTTAGAAAAGAGTTAAGATGTTCTAATGGTAAAGTACTTAAATTTCTATGCTTACTAAGTGTTCTTAATGCTAGATTGATTTTGGCCATTTTAATCTAGATCCTAAGTGTTTGTAGGGCATCGAAAGTGTTTGCATAATGCTTGAAATAACTTAGTAATGCTCTAGTAAACAAAACGAACGGAAGTTGATGTTTAGATTGCTAGGTGGCTAGTAGACTAAATCTTAATGTATGTTTGAGTGAACAAAACGAACGGAAGTTGATGTTTAGTTCATAATTGCATAAGGGTTTCTACCATCGA
>CAJHQP010006281.1:0-39354 GCA_905132765.1 Moricandia arvensis | reverse complement strand
ACACATGTCTATATTAAAAACAGAAGTACATCTTGAAAATAATCTTACATTGATGTGGGATATACACAAAATGCCACTACATTTAAAATTTTCTCTAGCAATTTATTAGAGCAAATCTCTCAAATAGTTTTTCTTAAAGGTTTTTATCACAAAAATAGAACTTAAAAGAAAAAATGACCAAAATAGAATTTTTATTTTGAAAATTTAATATTTTTAAAACAATTTAATTTTTAAACCTCAATTCCAAAACCCACACCCATAACTCTAAAACCCTAAGTTTAGATTAGTTAACCCAATGGTATAAATATATATTTATATCCTTTAATAAAAAAAATTGGTCATTTTTCTTTTTGAGTGCTACTTTTGGGATAAAATATTTTAAGGTTTATTTTAGTCTTTATCTCATTTAATATTAATGGCATCTAAGTAATTTTTCACTAATCATAAAACATACTTAATCACATAAATTCAAAAGAAATATCAAACAATAACCCCAAAAAGTTTTTATCAGAAAATAGTGTCTAAGAGATTAATATAAATTTTATTAAAATGTGTATATTACATTCATACTCCTAAGGTTAACCAATATAAATTTATGGTTTTAAATTATGAGATACATTTTGGAGGTGATTTAAATTTTAAAAACTATGTCAAATAAAAATGATTGTTTTTTCTTGACATTATTTTAGTGACAAAGCTTAAAATGACTATATGAGAAAAATATCTTAAATTCAATTCCTATTTGCATGTATTTCTCACGTCATCAATCTTAACTTATTACTAATCATAGTTGGTTTTATAACCGGTTTATTATCTGGTAAGCTGTGCAACAATATTCAAATGATCAGTCATCTAATTCAGACTGTCTGCAAACGAGCCTTGAAAGAGCCATCTCTGATCTGAGCAGCTACTTTGTAAAAATTTAGATGATATATATTAATCATCTTTTCAGACATGTAAATAATTAAGGGTTTTTTCAAACAACAATGTGTAGTTTGCATCCTAAAATGTATACGTGCCATTGTCCTAGAAAAGAAATAATTGGGATTGGCAAACAAATGGAAACTATTAGGCAGCTCTGCGTTAAGTTCAATTTCTTATTAATCAAGGGATAAAACAAACATGTTAATTGTGAGTGAAGTCCAATAAATCTAGATAGTAGGTGACAGCTAAGTTGAAACAGTATGTTTGTGCTCTTAAGTTAGATGACTTCTAACATAAATTAATGATAACTTAGTATATTATTTATAATTCCTTCCAGTTTATGATGTGAGACATTTGTATTAATATCACTCAAAATGATGAATCTTGAGTGTTAATCTCAAGAATATTTGGGCAATGATTGATAGACCAACTTTAGATTGAATCGATAAAATGGCTTGAATTGTTTGAATCAAATTGAATTGTTTGCATCGGACTCTGATACCATATCAATTGATTTTTATGTTGGAGTTCATCTACCTTAACATATCCTACGACCAAAATGATTTCCCTATTATATATTATTATACCGCAGGTGTGATAGATTCTGTCTTTGAAATTTCAAGTTAACCATTACCAATTGCTCTTTTTTTTGACAAAGTATCAATTGCATAGAAGGTGTGTGAATCTTAGTATTAAATAAAAACACAGTGTATAGACATAATCATATGAATTTACCTGTGTTTATAATACTTCCAAAATGTTTCAATATAGATGATAATTATTGTTGTTTCATAATAGATGAAGTTACATAAATCTGTATAACTTTAATTTATCAATGTGTAATCAATTATATTTTTATTTTTAATTAAATAAATTATTTAAATTAGATTAAATAATATTTTAATAAAATAGTTTTTTAATATTTATGTATTGGTTAAAATATATATATAATATATATATTATGAAACGGATATAGTATTAAATATTTGTGCATACTTACTAGTATTATTTTCTATTTACTATGTGTTCTTGGATCACATTATGATACATAAAAGAGTCGTGATTTTCTTTCTGTACAGTTGAGCTAACGCTTGAAAACGTTATTCATACAAATGCTTGGTCTCTCTCCTTGTGAGGCTCATATATCGCCACCTCACCGACTTAAAATCTACTGCAAGTAAATATCAAGCACCAAACCTCTTGCTTCCCATAATCAGCAGCAACGAGACCGATCGATCCTCTCCTCATATCACGATCTTTAGCCATAAATATATATTTGTGAATTGACAATAAGATCATTACTTTTTAGTTTTTTTTATCTTCACTATCAAACAATGAAGGCATGGAGTGAACCACAACCCTGAAATAAAGCGACTTCTACAAATAACTCGTCTCAGTTAATTCATCAATTTTAGTTAATTGCTTATATACACATATACGGTAGATACTTTATTTGAACGTAGCTGAATTGTTAAATAATAAATGATATTTTGGCTCAAATTGTTTTAAAAAATGATATAGGTATGGTGGGTGATGATGAGGAGACAAGACTGACAAAAGTAATGGATTATCATCTTTCTAAAACGGCACCATCCTGAGCAAAAGGATTATTTCAAAATCAAAACCTTTCTGAGACAGCACGTGTTGAAGCTAGGTTAGTTTCTGAGTTAACATGTCAGACTATATAAAAGCATATCACGAGATTTGTTCATTTACGATGATATGTTTAGACTCTTGCTCACTGTTTATTCGTGCTATTCTATTAAAATAGAAACATCATCTATTGATAAATATTGATCCAACTATTTATTACTCATATATTATTTTTTATATTAATAACATTATATTTTTTATATTATTTATAAATGAGTAAACATAAATATAATTATCAAAAATATAAAAATATAAAATTTAATTTAATTCAAAAATTTTAAACAAAATATATATCGTGATTACATGTGGTTTTCATTTCTCATTGCATATCTTTAGAAGAATTTTTTAAAAAATTTCTCCTCAAATATAATTACTATTGGGGTTCATAGTATGAAGGAATATAAAAACACTAGTAGGGTAAAAATGACTACTATTGGGGTTTGTGATATTGGTCTCTTTCATATTAAATTATATTAATCAAAGAAAATTTATATAGTATTTTGAAGAAATGCAGATGCTATTAAAAAGAATGTGGGAAAGAATCAGTTTCGGTAGAGAGTTTTTCCTTTATCTGGTTAAATGACATTATTGAGATTCTAGCATAAAGAAACAGGAATACAGCTCTGTTCGAACTTGCACATTACAAACTCAAAATACCTTTGACCAGTTGTGCTAACGAAAACATTACCATTTTATCATAAACATGTAGTGACCTCAAGCACAAGCTCGACAACTTGCGGTCAAGTCGCTCTGTCCGTAAGGTAACTAGCAAAAACCAATCAGTTAATCATACGAAGGCATCTTTACCAAATAACTACATGATCTCTTATTTTGACAGAGATCAAGTATGGCATACATAAATGAAACAACTTAAACAAAAAAAGTTTTGAGAATCAAACAATGCCTTAATGTATTTATTTATTTTTCTTACAATATACTACTGTAATTTCTGCTTTGATTAGCACTAAACAATTTTTAGTGAAGATATGATATTTTTGTGAAACAATTACAGGTTACTTTTGCTTTTCTCCATTTAATGTTCGTGTCCCTTTCAAGACTTGGAGCACATAGTAAATAATAAAAACTCTTACAAATTTCACTCTCCTGGTACTTTGACTTGGATCAGTGAGATGTCGCGAGTTTGAGATACCAAATTGACCGATTTATCCTTAGTCATGAATTAACTACTCTGTGGAAAATCATTAATCTGTTAACATCTTGATTGAAACTCAAATATTGCATGCTTCTTTTTTCAATGCAGATTATTCCACTTGTTTGCCTTGCTTTAGTTTTATTACTGTTTTGCGAAGCTCTCCATAATATTCAATCATACCACTTCCTCATTTGATAACTAATGCCATTATCCATATCACGTTAAGCTCAATAATGTGTTTTTTCTTTTCTCTTCTTCTATCAAAAACAATGAATGCATGAGTGAACCACAACCCTAAAATGAACCGACTTCGTATAAATACTTTTGACTTGGTTAAACACATCAATACTAGTAGTTAATTTGACCAACCGAGATCAGGAACTAACAAATTTTATTTATTTAATCTTTCGGATAGAACACGTATTTTTAATTCAATTTATATTCCCAACAGTAATATTCACTCATCAAAAATACATATGGATGTGAAAACTAGGTAAACCTGGCGTAACCTAAATTCACAAAACCGTAACACTTGAGTCCGACCCGACCAGATATATTTTAGGCCATTATTCAACTAGTCACTCATGACCAAGTACAACATTAAAAGGTGGGTAGGAAGTAGTCTGAACGATCAATAATTTAGTATGATAAATTTATTTTGAGGATTCAATTACAATAACCGGAAAAACCAGCTGGTGCTTTCTAGTTAACAATTTCTTCAATATACCAGTGAAATGTCTAGAATATAAGATTTTCAGTAACGCATATGAAATGATAGTGGAGAGATGGAATGCAACATACACATTTACGGTAGATAATTTTATTTGAACAAGAGGTGAATGAGTGATGAGGAAGACACAGCCACGATGTCGAAGAGTAACTGCTAAGATGACAGAAAAACATACTCGCGAGATTAAAACACACACACACAGACTCTGTTTTTGTGCCTTTTTCACTGTCTCTGATCAAAAACGAAATCTTTCGTACAGATTCTTGTCTTAACGAAAACTTGCCTTAAAGTGTCAACATGTACTATATTACAGACGCAGCAGCTCCTCTGTCCTTTCTTCAGCTCTCTGTCTCTTTTGTCTGTTGAAAAAAGAAGAAAATGTCGAGAGAGATCTTCAAGAAGTTCATTGAGAGTTCTAGTAGAGATGGATAAAGTACTGGCTGCAAATTTAAGAGAGATAGAGAAGGAGATGGAGAAACGTGCCTCGAGAGGATACACGTTCAGTGGAAGAGGCTTGAGTGGAAGAGTCTAGAGTACGTTGGAGCCAAAGGAGTAGCTGAGCATCTCTCAAGGAGAAGCATCATCTACTTGAGACCCACCTACTGTTGTCGTTGAAGAAGATGGAAAGAAGCCAAAGACCTCCTCTGTCTCTCATGAAGAAATGGAGCATGAGTTTTGGGTCGGAGAGTCGAGATACCGCTACGTTAGATTGAATGGGAAGTCGAAAGAGATGTTCAAAGACTTCTCTGCTCTGCGTACAGAGTTTTGGAGAGACTTTGGCAAGAGGCATGCGAACATTGCAAAACGTAGCAAGGCAAAGCAACAAAGGAGAGAGACAATGCTTCCCATGAAAGATCTCGTCAGATACGAGAGAGAAGGAGGCTCAGGAAAAGAAAGATGAGGAAAAACAGTGCCAATCCACTTCAGGAGACTCCACTGCCGTCGCCGGAGCAGGAGAAGCCGGAGACGACTCTGCTCTGAGAAGTGAGAGAGACGGCGACAAGAAAGATGGAAGAAGAAGATTATGGGAGTTTAATTAGTTTAGTGGTAGTTCGTAATTAATGTAGTAGTAGTAGTAGAATTAATTAATTAATTAAGAAAAGTGTGGTAGAACTTTTTCTTAATTGATTGATTTAAAGCGGTCTTATGGTATCTTTTTTCCCTTCTTTAGCAGAAGAAAGAAACCTTTTAATCAAAAATGTCAGACGTTAATCTCTATCTAAGTATTGCTAGATCCTGGCAAATATTGCTATGATCACCATTTCACCTCTCTTCAACCCGACTTATCCGCGTCAATGCGACCCCAAACGTTTCAGTTGACGGAGGAGGAAGCAACTGAATTAATACATTACAAGGAGGCATAGCCAACCAGACCAAACCAAACTGAATTAATCTACTTGTCTACGGTTCAAAAGCCTAACCGGCTATTCAATTTCAGTATAGAACCCAATGACCATGGCTTAATGTTATAAGATTAGGCCGCATACGAAGCCCACAATAACTTCTATAATTCCTTTTTTTAAGCTGCATACACGCCAATTTTTTTAAGATAATTTTTTTTATTCTGCGCTAAAAACTGTAGATATTTATTTTGTTGATTATTTTTATAAATTTGCATTAGTAAGTTCGATTATTTAGAAAATTTAACGAACTCTAGATTTTTAGAGTATTACAAAATGATCATTAGTTTAAATATTAAAATTGTCACTCAAGTGTTATATATATGATTGTTGGTTAAAAAATGTCTGTCAATGGAAATTGTACAAATTTATATTTACCTTAATTATTAAAATTTAATTAATTATATTTTCCATAAAATTTTGTAACATATAAATTGAACTATTTTCATTTCAAAATTACGAAAATGTCCTAAATATATTTGTTATTACTATTCTGATTAATAGTGTGAAAATTTAAATTTGAAAAATATTAGATTTAAATTGTAACAATACTTCTGGTGACAATATACTTAGATTTATATATCTTCGTAAGACATTAGATGTTAGTATATCCTCTTACTTTTAATTTTCGCGTATAACTAAATTAAAGGTATGAATAAATGATTCATAATTGACATATAATAAAATAGACAAATGATTAACTAATATCACTATGAATTTTTTAGAGCCCAAAATATGTAAGTGTCATTTTTGATTAATTTAGTTTAACTGCTTTCCAAGATCCATCTTAAAAATTGACCAAAATGTCATTAATGAACAATCAAGTTTAGACATATAATAAGAGGTAATTTTGGAAAATTAAGATTTTTGTTATGGTATAATATGACAATGATCCTCTTTTAATGGTATTGAGTGTCATAGATGATTTGTTACTAATAGGCATTGTTTGGCCAGGAATAGGTAATCAAAAGCACCGAAACTTAATTATGATTTCTCTCTCTATTTGGTCTAACTTCTCTCTACAAAGTTTTTTAATCAGAGTTTGATCGTCGGTGCCAGTGAGGTGTTCCGCGGTTACCAGTCACTTTTCGTTTGTGTATTGTTTGATAAAGTAGACGTATGCGATCCTGAACGAGAGCGAACTTGTTTTGCTTTGAGGACTGTTTCGTGTTGGCGATTTGGACTGTGATTAAGTTTAGTTGACCAAATCATGAGCTGTTTAGACACTTTACTTTTGTGTCCGAAGCTAGTGTTAAAACTAAGAGCTTTCAATCTTCAGCATTGTGATTCATATCTCTTGGAGTGAGATTCATATCTCGATCTGAGTTAGTTTCGTCATTCACAGAGCATGCTATGTTTCGATTGATACTTCAGAGTAGATGTGAATCGTTACACTGTACTAAGAAGCTTGGCTGTAAATATGTGAATCTTTGATAGATTTTTAAAGGGTGAGACGTGATCGGATACACCGTTGAGTATGAGAGATCGGAGCGTACTGTCGAGATTTTCTGAGGGTATTTGTGAGGGATGGATATAGAGATATAGAACCCGTTGCGGTGATTTTGTATTTCTGGGTCAGGGTTCGAGATATTTTAGTTGGCAGGATGACGCTGTTTATTCGGGTCGGATTTTTGGATATTTCAATTTTGAAAGAAAAAAAATCAAATTTTCATTTCTCAAGTTTCTTGTATATAAAAATATAAAATTTTACTTAACTTATGATTTTTATTTTTATAGATTGAAATGAATTAATAGATTTGAGATAAACATTTCAAAATTAAAAAGACCACTAATTTGGTATTGTTTTAAATTTTAGATATAACTTTTGTTAATGCATGAACAACAAAAGCTTGGCATACATTGAGTGAGTACTCAATCATTTTTTATTCATAATTATATGTATATTATATAGTTTTAAAGTATGATACAATCAAATATATGATATTTTAAATAAAATGAGAGATGTAAATTAAAATATAAGGTAAGTATACATATGTTCGGTTATCTTCGGATATCTATTCGGATCGAATATTACCCGTTCGGTTCGGATATCAATCTGCACCTAATTCAATACCCATTCGGGTTTTTACTACTTCGGTTCGGATTTCAGTTCGGATTTTTCGATCGGATGCGGTCTTCGGAGTATTGGTAAAGTGTCCACCCCTAGATTTTATGGAAGAGCTTAAATATGTTCTTATCTAAATAACTACTTTAAAGTAATATTAATATAATATATAGTAAATAAGTAATAAAAATTATGAACTACTGATGTATTTTATTTTATTATCTATACAATATGCAAAAAAAAATTATACCTCTCTTTGTTAAAAATATTTTTAAATGCATAAAATTATGTTATATATAATTTTGTATATTATTATCTATATAATACATAAGTAATAAAAATAATAACCACTAACTACTGTATTTTGTTGTTATTATATATATAATGTATAAGGGAATTTTTTTTAATCTTCTTTCTTACAAAAATAATTTTAAATGCATAAAATAATTTATGACACGAATTGAGCATTAATGACTTATTCGTAAATATTTATTTTTATAGTATTATTGTTAAGTATGTTTTGTTTGGTTATTAATGTAAGTTGGTTTTTGGTTTATCTTTTTAGACTGAATTAAATAAATATAAATAAAATATCATCAAACCATCAAATTTTAAAAATCAAATTAGAGAAATTTGATATGATTGACATATCAGCACAAGTACACTTAATTGACTTCTAATTATAGTATAGGATGATGAGCATTTTCCATGTAATATTCAGTTCCTATTAATACAAATTCACAACAATATTAATGGTATTTAATATGATAATAAGAATTTTTATTTAACATGGAAAGTATGTTATGTTAGTTTAAAACCATAAAAAGATTCCACTAAATGTATACTTTAACTCTTTCTAATAATTTCATTTTCAATAGAAAATTTATAAAGTTGGTATTATTTTATAACGTAATTGATATAAAAAGTTCAGTTATACGAATTTGAATGATTTGTTAACAATAATCTTAGTCATTTTATAAAGCTGATGTAAAGATATATATGTATATGATTATATTTATATAAAAAAATTCTTTAAAATATATCCAATTTTTTACTTTGTGTTTAAACTGATATATACATGACTAAATTTTGAATGATCAAAAGATGTAAAATATTTGAACTGCTTCTTTGTAATTGGATATTTTAAGTTAAATTTTATTATTGAATATTTTTGATAATAAATTGTTATAAATTTAAGGATATTTTATTCATGTTATTTTTTGGTAACTAATATAAGTTGGTTTAACGGTTATTTTCCTTTTTTGAATATAAAATAATAAATTAAAACTAAAAAATCATCAATCAATCAAATTGTAACAAATTAATCCAACAACTCATCTATGAAATGACATGTGTATAAAGTCACTTAAATGATTTCTAAAATTAATATATAGGAGGATAACGCCAATGCAATTTATGGGAAATTCAAAATAAGTATAACTATTTTTTCTGAGTTTAGACACTATAAAAAAATTCATTTAATATGAAATTAATTAAATTAGTAGCTTATTTTATTGTATTCTCATAAATAAAAATTTCATTTATTTAAATATAATAAGCTTCTTGTTATATTTTATTCTTAGATTGTTTTTATTCTTAAAAGCATATAATTATATATGCGCAGATATGCTTAGTTTAAGTTGGCGTCAAATAAAAATTTATACAGATAAACGTTAGAGTCAATAAATTGACATTGATAAATTTTATAATTGATATTGAATCAAATAAGTATATATCATGCACATAATCAAAACATTACATCTACTAAAATCATAACAAAAGATGGTTGAATGATAAAAAACAAAGTTAAGTATTATCTTTTGTACAAGATTTCTGCAAAGAGGATACGCATATCAATTGTAGAAAGAGACATATTATATATATAAAATTTGAAAGTTTAAATGAAAAGACAGACTCTATCGAAACCATGAAGTACTTATTAGTCTATTGTTTGAAGAGGAACAATTAAGTAAAATATCAGTTACCGATTAAAGAACCATGGTGGAATCAGCCGTCCTACTCTGGTCTATTTTTTGAGGTGGAATATGGTAAGGGACGGTGGGATGTATAATTCCAAGTATAGATGTCGGAATTGTACAGACCGACAAAGCCGGCTTCATCCACGTCCAAGACTTCGACGCAGTTAAAGTTCAGACCAGGACATAAGGCAGCATGGGTACAGAAGGTTCAGCCTTGGAGAGGAAAATGGAGAGATACCCAATAAGATTAGTGTAAACAGCGTTTCCTTCATCGTCAAGTCTGAAAACCATTAAAGCTTCTGTTTTCATTTGTGCAAACCCTTGATGGTTTTGGAGGTGGTCTTCCTGTACTGCTTAAGCAAGAAAGTCTCATCCGTGGTTCTTGACTCCACCAAGTGTTCGCTCTTGCAGCACGAATGCAATATCTCCCGTTTGGTCTTGCTCAGGTCGGGAAGGTCTCGAAATCGCAGCCTCTGAATCTTTGTTTTAGGCTTGTGTTTTCGGAGATCCCACGATCCAATGAGGTGGCCTCCAGAGCCGGGCATGAGAAACATTCCATCTTTCTTGGAAAACATTACTCGTGAGGAGTAGAAGCAGGGGTTCTCTAGCCTGATGTTGGTCCACCCGGAGTTGCTCTGAGCCGGTCTGCAGAAGCTGATCTGAGGTCCTAAGAACTTGACGGCCACCACACAGTCGTCATCTTCAGGGGATGATGAGGACATTGACATGTTGGTGACGATTTTGGTTTGGCAATGAGGCAGAGTTACAAGAGGAGGCAAAGGGATGCGTTTGGGGTTTGTATCAGACGCCAACAGGGTTTAGATCGTCTTGGAGACGCAATATCCCATCGTCCTTGAGAGTAGCTACCCAGCCATTTGATGAAGCTACCGTTCCCATTGGCTCCATCAACTCCAGAGGCACCTTCTTATCCAAATGAGTGTCGTCACTTTCATTAGCATTTAAAATGACCAGTTTGCCCATATCAGGTCCACAAAGGTCAGCAGAGATGATGGCACAAGGAGGGGTTCGAAGCAAGGAAGATGAGAAGCCATTAGAGAGAATAAGAAGAGGTAGTCTCGCAGATTTACCAAGGCAGAGTCGACTGAGAAGCCGAGACATGATGTATTATAGAATGAATAGAAAGAAAACCCTAGTTGACGACTCCACCAATACAATTATTTATACAAAGGGATGCATTGCATTTATTTAGCCTTGCACATCAAGTTTTTTAGGATATCTTTCTTTCCACTATCTTATTTTTATTTCCTCTCTAAGGTTTATACTCCAAAATATCATTAACTTCCTTTTTTCTTCTATTAAAGCTAAACAAATTCTAGACATTGTTTCCCATAAAAATGATCCTTAAATATCGTTGTCTAATATTGTTTCAAATAACACAAGATTAGTCCGTTGAAACTCCCAAACTTTTGTTTTACTTTTATCTCATGACAATGTGTCTGAGGTTGTTAATTGGCTTTGTTGTCATGGGAGAAAACCCTACACTACCACAGACTTTTTTTTGTCAAAATCTAAAAAAACAAATCAAATATATAAATAATATAGAGGATACCCTAGATAGATTTAAAAAAAATTTCACCAAAATAGTTTTCAAGGAGAAAAAATGACTAAAATAAATTTTATTGAAGTGTAAATATACATTTATACCCTTTGGGTTAACTAATATAAACTTAAGGTTAGAGTTATGGGGTGTGGTTTTGGATGTAAATTTAAAATTAAAAAAATATATTAATTTTTTAAATAAGAAATCTATTCGGTATTTCTGAGATCTATTTGTAACAAAACTTCAAAATGTTTATTTGAGAGATTTTCCATAATATATTCAATTTTGTTTACTATTACGTATATATGAATGTAATCAAAAAGTTTGAAAAACATCATCATATCTTCTGGGATTAATAGGGTTAACCAGTATCATATCACTGGTTAATAGCGGATTTTTAGGTTTCTACCGAGTTTTTAATTAGTGGATTTTCTTAAATATGAACCTAATTTATATATAGGTCATCGGATTTACCAGTTCGCCCGCAGGTCTAGGTTGGGTATAAAAATACTAGATAAAACCACAAGATCAGAAAGCAACTCTATAACCTTAGATACACATGTCCTAATTTTTTATATTATACTTAGTTTAGCTTAATTTATCTACTACATTATTAAAATTTTATTTGTTTATGAGAAAAATATTTTACAAAAATAAAATATAACACTTCGGTAGGAAAAAAAAGAAATTAATTTTGAGTTTTTGTGAAAACATTATATTTTATGTGTTTTAGTAAAAGATGATTTTAGGTTTACAAAAAAATTGTAAATTTTATATTTTCAAAAATATAAAATGGGAAATATATAAAAATTTATTAATTGTGTAAGTGACTTTTGAATAATGATGATGAAAATTTATTGAAATATTATTAGTTAAAAAGAAAATTCTATATTTTTGTTATTTAACTTAAGGTTACAATATTACGTAGTATTAGGTAAAAGTTACATTGAAATTTAAAAGTACACTTAATTTATAACAAATACTACTCCCTCCGCTTTCAGAATAAGCTGTCATTTTTAGAGAAGTTTTTTTGTTACAAAATAAGTGTCGTTTTCGACTTTCGATGCAAAATTTATAATTTTATGCTGCAGATTATTTTTCTATTGGTTGAAATGTGGTTAGGTGTATAGGTTTATTGTGTTTTTATATAGAAAATATGCAAATTAATGTTTACTTAATCGTGTGCAAAAACCTAAATGACACTTATATGAACAGAGGGAGTATCATTTAACAGCACTTAAACTGAATGGATGGAATATTAAACATTTTCTTATGGAAAATTAGGGCTAGCAAAAACTCGAACCTGAAAAACCCAAAATAAATCCAATCCAAAAAATTAGTAAGAATCCAAACTAAAACTGATTAAATATCCGAACAATTTCAAAATTTTGGTATCTAGAATATAGGAACCAAATCGAATCTGAACCGATATATTTCGGGTATCTGTATATACCCTAAATCAAATTTATATACTTGAATATATAAGCTATTTTTAGAGTTAATATCCAAAAAAATATCCAAATTGTTTAAGATATTTTGAAGTTATCCAAAATATTTTAAAATATAACAAATAGTCAAAAGTAAATATCTAAAATAGTTAAAAATACTTTAAAACATGAAAAATACTATATATATATATACATATATGTATATTCATTTTCCATCCAAATATTCAAGCTAAACCCAGTTTTATGTTAAATTTAGGTATTTGACATAAATTACTCAAAACTATATATTATATATTGTTTTATTATTATATTTTGAGAAATTTCAAGTATATATGAAAAAATTTAAAATAATTTAAACGGGTTATCCGAAGCTGAACTGGATCCGCCGAATATACGAATAAAACATGAACCGAAATTTATAACATCCCAATAAGACTGAAATTGTTAAACCCCGGAAATCCAAAACTCGAATAGATCTTAATTTAAACCCGAATTGGTACCCGAACGCCCGCTCCTAGGGAAAATAGATTTCAATGTTTACATGATGGAAACAAGCTTTTACATTTTCATAGGAAAGGCGATTTTATTGTGGGACTTTTTACGCGTTTTGGTGATTTTTTTTGTTTGAACATGAGTTTCTAGCTGAAAAACATTTTACACTTTTTGAAGAATTAATAATACTTTTCAAATTTTGCCATAAAATGAGAATTCTACCTTTTAAACGGGGGGTTTTAAAATTTAGGAAATTTTCTCAAAATAGCTCTTTTGTCACAGAAAAATCCTAAAAAAGAAGGCCAATATAGCTTTTTTATTTTGAAGTTTCTAATATTTATTTTATTTTTTTTTTAGAAAAATTTAAACTTATTTCCAAAACCTCACTCAATAACTCTAAACCTTATGTGTAGATTAGTTAATCCTAAAATTATAAGTGTATATTTACACCATTAATAAAACCTCTTTTGATCATTTTTTTTTGAAGCTATATTTCTGACAAAAAAATTTAGTACTATCCTATGATATTTAAAAAAAAAAGAGAATTGGCAGAAAATAATATTTTATATTTCAATGGAAAAAAGTAATGACGTTTTTGACAAACAAAAACATGAAAAACCATTATAAGTAATAACATTATTTTATGTTTTTGATAGAAAAAGTATTAAATTGAGAAAGTTGATTTGAAAAACTTTATGAATATCCTAAACTCAGTAAGAACAAACTTAACTTAATTTGTCTATTTCCAAAAGCCGAATTATTTAGTCAAAGAGTAGGGTTCTAGGTTTGAATTTTATGAAGGATTAAGGGTATCATGTGTGGGGTAAAATTTGAATTTACACGTGTGATTTCACACATGACATACTAATTAAGTTTATCTTATGGAATTCTGTAAACAGTAATGGTATACATATATATAAAAAACTTAAGGAGTGGGATGTTCAAATAAAATGCTTGCCAAAGATCTCATAGAGTAGCATGTTCAGAAAGACACTTGAATTATTAAGAGAAGAGAAGACTCTAGACTTGGTCAACATTTTGAGGAGGGATAAAGTAGGGGGCGCCGAATCTAATATTATGAGAAGAGATGGAGGAATCATGCAGAAGGACAGTGGCATTTTCGTCGACATCAACTATTTGAACGCTGTTAGGATGGAGGCCAGGGAAGGAGGTAGCAGGAACACAGAAAGGTTCAGACTTTGAGATGTAAATGACGAGATCTCCAATGTCTTGTGTGTAAACAGCGTTTCCTTCTTCGTCTATCTTGAACACCATCAAAGCTTTCGTTTCATTAGGTCAAGTCGCTTGCTGGTCTTCTTGAACCACTTAACCAAGAAAGTCTCGCCGGTGGTTCTCGACTCTACCAAGTGTTCACTCGTCCAACACAAATCCAGAAGCTCCCGTTTGATCTTTGTGAGCTCGGGAAGGTTTTGATACTGCAACCTCTGAATCTTGGGTTTGTTCTTGGGTTTGTTTAGGTCCCATGAGCCAATGAGCTTGCCACCAGATCCCGGGATGCGAAACATGTCATCTTTCTTGGAAAAACATGACACGAGAGGAGAAGAAACAAGGGTCTTCAATCTTGACGTTGGTCCACTCCGGTTGACTCCGAGCCGGTCTGCAGAAGCTGAGTTGAGGTCCCAAGAACTTGACAGCCACTACACAATCGTCATCCTCTGGAGAAGGTGAGGACATTGACACGTTGGTGACGATTTGGGTTTGGCAATGAGGTAGAGTCACAAGAGGAGGCAGAGGAATGTGTTTCGGGTGTGTATGCGATGCAGTCGGGTTTAGATCATCTTGGAGACGCAACACGCCGTCGTCCTTCAAAGTAGCGACCCAGCCATTGCATGACCCGACCGTTCCCATTTCATCTCTATCCACCAACTCCAGAGGCACCTTCTTTTCCAAATGAGTGAACCAACTCTCAGTGCCCTTCCGAAACACAAGTTTTCCGAGACCCTCTCCACAAGGATTAGCGCGGACCACAAAACCTGGAGCGGTCTGAACCAAGGAAGATGAGAAGCCTTTAGAGATGATCATATAAGAGAAACAGCTGGATCTTCTCACCAATGCAGGTTTCCCAAGACAGAGCCTCCAAAGCCGCCGGCTGAGAAGAAGAGACATGACAAGAACTATTCTTATGTTGGGCTAGTGTGTGATAAAGACATCTCAAAAGTCACCGTAGTTATTCACTCTTGATGATGGCACTAGTCGTATCGTATAAGATGGTACCTTTCTCTATATCATTCCCATAGAACTCAACACTTGTTTTATGTATGAATTGAGTCATGAAACATCTAAACTGTTTATATTTGGGTTTTGTCTTTTGTTATTTGGGTGAACGAAAATTTGGACGCTCGAGAAATGGAGTCAGTGCTTTGCAGCGGCGATGTTGTGTGGTGTTGTGGCTGTGGCTGCACCGTCCACAACAGTGTTGTGTATTGCGGCGGTAACTCGTGAGACTGTACCGTCCACACATTATCAGCCACAAATAACCATTCACATGGACATAAGGACATGCCTACCATGCATGCTCATCCACAAATAACAGTCCACAAAGACCACAAAGACAGAGGAGGTTGGACATGGATTCGACTCGTAGAAATTGAGCAAGTTGAATATGTCCACGATTTGAATGATTATGTATCCACGAATAATCCATTCACAATTGTTATGTCCACGATTTGAATGATTATGTATCCACGAATAACACATCTACAATTGTTATGTCCACAACTCATTGGTTCAAACAATATCTTTCATACTATATAGAAACTCTACTATATAGTCAATGATCATTTATACAAAAAGTGTATAAGATATATGTACGTTATAATCTCCTTCGTCCACAATTTATAACGTCCACAAAGATTATGTATCCACAAACATTCCTTTCTTCTTCTAAGGGTAAAAATTTCCAGAACATGTCTCGGTTGGTGTGAATGTTACCTACAAGCGGAAAGTGACCTTCAGTGTAAGAGAAACTCAAAAAGTGGCCTTTTAATTAATCAATTCCCTTCATACATTCTCTATATTTCAAAAGTAAAACTAGGTTTCGACATATTACCCAGATATAAGAATCCAAATCAAAATCGATTTGAAAATTTACAAGTATCTAATTAGGTTCAAAATTTGTCTTCCTCAAAAAACTGTAGAACCGACCCGAATAGACCCAAACTCAAAAAAATAATCTACGTAAATATGACCCAAAAAAAATCGATAAAAATCTGACCTAAAACATGAATATCTAAATATATGACTCTATGTGTTTTGTTTTCCATATTTTAATTTATGATTTAGGTTTAATGTCTTTTTATTCGCAATCTTTATTATTATTTTTGTAACATTTTAAAATAATATGAAATTTCAAATGTTGAATTTAGAGTTTAAAAATATTTAGCTTCAGTTACTAATAGTTTAGTTTTAGTTATTTTATAAAAAATTATATATATATATATATATATACTAGATGATGGCCGCACCATGTGCGGCTAATATATATCCTATCAATTTTAATTTGCAAATACTTTTTATTTCAGTCTATATTATTTATTAGTTTTAAATATTAAATTATTGAAAAGATAAATTTACAAATAAAAACACAATTATCAATTATCAGCGAAGTCTATATAAACAATCCCTCTTCATTGAATAATAGTTTAGATTTTTTGGTGTAAATAATAATAGTATAGATGATTGAACATTTTTATGATTCCTACAAATATTATATTAAATGTATTTTATATAAATGTCCTCTTCATCAGAGTTTATAGTACACATACTAACAAAATTTGAAATAATTAAAAGTAATAAATTCTATTTAAATAAAACCTTATAAACTAAAAGTAATAAATTATATATTTCTCTTCTCAAAATACTAAAATAAAATAAATATTCCCTAATAAAAACTGGATTTTTAGCTTATAACAAAAAAAAAGAGATTGTATTCTTTAGACTCATAGATGTTAATTTTTAAGTTGATGTTAATGAAACTCATAACAAGATATATAACTCTTTCCTGACATAAAAGAGAAGAAAACTTCTTTAAAAAAAATACATAAAGAATAATATTATATGATTACATATTACTACAGTAAATTTTTGCTAATATTTGATAATACATGTTAATAATTTTCTGAAGATAATAAACATATTTATTAAAAACTAAAAATTTTTGAAAAAAAATTATCAAAATTAATGAGTCAACCTAAGAATATGAAAAATATAACAAATAACCTTTGAAAAATTACTTAAAACGTAATACTGTTAAGTAGCTAGTAGTTTTTATTTTATAACATTTTGTTTTTGTTGTTTTATTTAAAAATTTATTTTTAACATAAAATTATCTATCTTTAGTGACAGTAGTAATGTTTTCATATATATTTTCGTTTATTAATTATTTATTTTACTTTGGAAAAAAATATATAAATCTAAAATCCGCATTCAAGTTTTTTCAAAATGCTAAAATCTACTGCAAAGTCAAATATGAAATTATAAAAGATATTACTTCATTTTTTAATGATTTCAACATGTCTTGTTATGATTTTTAATAAATGTAATTGTTTTTGATTAATTGTGCAATATATACTTATTTGATAAAATTTAAATTATAAAACTTATTTGATTTCAATTTATTGACTCTAAAATTTATGTGTATAAAACTTTTTTGATGTCAACTTAAACCAAACATATTTTCACGTATATAATTATATGCTCTTAAGAATAAAATAAGTTATTGCTTTAATTAAATTTAAATGAATGTAATTTTTATTTATGAGAATATAAATAAAAAAGCTATTAATTTAATTAAATTCATATTAAATGAAGTTTTTTATAGTGTCTAAACCGGCAAAAAAAATAGTTATACTTATTTTTGAATTTTTCCATAAATAAATTAGGTGTTTTAGTAAAATAAATGAAAAGAAGATAAATAAAAAGTCATTAAAATGTAGGACCTAATGTTTTATGTTGTTTGGATACAAGATTAATTATTGTGTTGTTTGGAAACATAAAAATATTATAATACTAGGACCGGCCCGCCCTACGGGCGGAATGAAAATTCAAAATTAATTTAAATAATTGGAATAAATATTTAATATAAAACTTTTTTAAATAAAAATATACAGCTAAATTTTGTATATGTTATTTTATTTGAATACTAAATAAACCATGCTATCTTGAAAATTTAGTTATGACTTCCTAATATAATATTAGTTGTTATTTTTTAAAAATATATTTTTTGGTTAAAAGTTTTAAGATGATTTTATTTTGTTAAGCAATTTATGTTTAAATTATACACAAAAAAATTGGATGTGGCATTACATTATTTATTGTGATTTTCTAGAGTTGGATGACTATAAATAAACCCATGAAAAAGAAACAAACTTGTACATATAGATTAGGAAAGTATAGATGATGAATATATTGGAATTGATCCAAGTAAAAAGTTTATCTAGTTACTTTTACCCTCAAACTCAAATTATTCAAATCAACGATCACGATGACTCGAAACAGCAAGTTACTGTATAATTTAATACAATATATTTAAAGTGCTACCATGGCATTATTGGTGACTAGTCTAGTGTAGAAAAAGTAGTTATAAATGTAATTGAGGGAACATGAGAAAGTAACACATTAGCAAAATGGCATAAATGTAATTAAAATATAAAAGTAGGGTTATTTTTTTAAAAAAAGTCTCTATTAATAACTAAGAAATTTAGTTTAAGTCCTTTAATATTTTTATTCTTAAGAGACTGCCGATGCACACGGTTTTATGAGTTTGAGGGAACAAAACCGATAATTACGACCGTATTAATGGTCATGGTTTTAGTTATAGCTTGGCCAAGGTTTCCGTTTCCATGGTTAATATAGATTTCGAATAGGATATCAAATGATCTCTTCTTCTATAATTTATTTTTGTGTTATAGTTTTTTGTTTGCCAAAGAAAAGACATTATGTATCAATCGAATAGTTTTTTTTTTTCTTTTGTCTTTAGTTATGTATCAAACTTAAAAGTTTTGTTAATATGGCAAAACAATTTGACCTAAAAAAGAATCAAACACACAAATTCGTAGATATATTTTCTGACAAACTCATCGACATGAGTTAAAAATATAGTTAAATCAGAAGAAGAATGCAAAAATATACACAAATATTTTTTACCTAGAGCTCACCCTAGAATGGTTACATCTTAGGACCTAATGAGAGGCAATTTATTATAATCTTACAATTTGGCTTACTTGCATTAGAAAAAAGAGATCACACAAACTCCTCTTATATAAAAGAAGTTTATTACATATTAATCTAGTTGGATTAGGGCATTCTTCCATTTCCATAATCCTAGTAAGAATATTTCTAAAATACATCCAATTTCTATAACTTCATGGAAGTACTATTTTCAGGATCCTATCAACTTCCATAAAACCTAAAAATGATAATTTCTTATTTCTTAATATGATGTCGTTGTCTTGGTTTAAGTTATACGATCTTGTTTGATTTCTGTCACCAAATCTTGACGAAGTCTCTAACGAATTTCTTAACGCAATTCTTGACAAATCCCAACAAACTCTATCTTGATGACATCAAACACAATCCACTATTTAGATTAAGCAAACTCATGCTTTCCTAGGCGATTTTGATGCTCATTAGTGTTCGGAAATCCCAAGGAAGTCCATTGCTTCCTCACACTTCTTAAATGGAACCACCTTAGTTAATATATCCGTAAAATTCTTAGAAGTACATATCTTCTTCACAGTTACATCATCTTAAGATATAATATCCCTTATGAAGTGTATTTTTCTGCTGATGTGCTTAAACCTCTTGTGATACACATTTTTTTGTTAGCACATAATGCACTTTGAGAGATACGATATCCCCACGGTGTTTACTTGAATCCAAGCTCTTCTACTAAGCCCCTTAAGCATATTCCTTCTTTGATAACTCAACTAATGCAATTTACTTTGCTTCAGTCATTGACAAAGTCAACACTTTGTAGACTTGATATCCAGGTGATTGTACTCTTGTCAACCATGAAAATATCACTTGAAATTGTTTTTTTCTTGTCCAAATCTAAAGCAAAATCCACATCACAAAAATCTTCAACACTAAATACCTCATTTTTCCTAAAGCACAATTTCAGATTTTGTATTCCACTGAAGTATCTTAATACATATTTAATTCCAATTCAATGAATCATTTCTGGTTTACTCATAAACCTGCTAACCAATCCCAATACCCTCCTAGACATTTTATATTATTTTGTATAAGATCTATAAATTATAGTAGATGAAAACCTTTAAAAAATCAGTTTGAATTGTGAAAATGTATATGGAGAACAATTTTGAAGTTGTTTTGTTTTTTTAATTGTTTGAATTGTACTGTTAGAGGAAGCAGTGATTTTGTGTGCTTAGTTAAGGGATATAAATAAATATTGTCTTTTCAGAAATTAGAAAGTGTAACACAAGCTAAAATGGTGTGATTGTGTTTTTTTTTTTTTTTTTGAAATACTAGTGGTGTGATTGTGTAATTACTTTTTTTGGGGGTCAAATTGTGTGAAATTACTTTATCAAGTGTGTCCAAGTGTAATTGTCTTTATTTAGTATCTCATTAAAATAATTTAAAAAATTTCAACTAATCCCGTATAATTTTTGATAACCCGATTCGGTTCTGTTGAAAAAAATCGATTGGGTTCTAGGTGGAAACGGTTTACCCAAGAGCAATCCTGAACCTTGATTTTTAATTGGAGAGTAATTAGCCTTCTCGAATCTGACTGAGCTAGACCGAGTCGAAGATTCAAGCGTCGAGCAATTTCAGATGGCGAACTATTTGACTCAGTTCCATACGGTCAAGACTTCCTGCGATCGCGTCGTCGCCGCCGGTAAGCTTTTCCGATTTCATTTTTGTTCATGTAGCTTTAATGCTCTATACCACTTCGTCGTTTAAGAATAGATCAGTGATACTTCTTTACTTTTGTTCTCGTTTGCCACATTTTGCGATCTGATAGTTAGATATTGTTTGCTTTCATCGGATCATCTTTTCTGTAATCAGAAATCATGTAAAACTGGAAGTTTCCCAATGTAGTTGAAGTCCCTTAAAGAGCTTTATTTCACAATGTAATCTTAGATTTTTCAAGTCTTCAGAGATTAAAGTTTTGTTGCCAAGATTTTCCTTCATTTGATTGCACATTTGAGTTTTTATGCTGAGAGCGGAGACTTGACGAGAGATTCCATGGATTATGCTTTTGTTTATGATATCTGTAACTCTACTTGACTTTTTTCTCATTTTGTTTCCGTGAATCTTACTTAGCTACACATTTGTTACAGTTGAAGATGTGTCTGATCTTTGGCCCACGGTGAAAGGTTTGTTTGAAGAACATCAGCCATTGAAAAGAGCCTTCTTGACTAACAGGACTCGCAATCCGGTGCTTGTTGAGAACTTGCCCGTTGAGTTTATATTAACTACTGACGCCAGACTTCGCAGTCGATCTCCACAGGAGCAGTATCTGTTTTGGTTCCGAGAACCATATGCAACTATAGTTCTTGTGACCTGTGAGGTACTTCTCTTTTTGTTATCGTGTGTTTGAATTCTCTCTTTTCTTTGCTATATTGGTTATTTTCCCACTATTACTTATTTGGCTCAGTTATTATATCTTTGGCATTGCAGGATCTTGATGAGTTTAAAAACATTCTTAAACCACGTCTGAAATTAATTGTTCAGAACGATGAGAGGGAATGGTTTATTGTATTTGTATCTAAGGCTCACCCAAGTAATGATCACGCAACTAAATCTGTCAAGAAAGTATATGCCAAGCTTGAAGTTGATTTCAGTTCTAAAAAGAGAGAAAGGTTAGGCTTGCAGATTGGGCAGTGTTCTTTTTGTTTGTTTGTTTCCATACATGTGGCCAAGAAGCAAAGTTAAACCATGCCAGATTCTCAAAGAGGTTTGATTGCTCCTAATGAAATTTGATTCTAACAAAAGTAGATTAGGATAAACAGTTGCAAAATCGCACTAATTGGAATGAAGTTATCTGTAGACTAGTTACTGAAGATAAATGCAGACGGGTTGGACACTACGGCACATTTTCATTTGCTTGATCAGATTTACTGAATTTCCGTATGCCACTGATGGTCTTCTTATGATAATTTTTTCGATACTTTTAAGGTGCTGTAAGCTGGATATACATAGCCCCAACGCAAATTTTTGGGAGGATCTAGAATTAAAGATTACCGAGTGCATCAGGAATACCTTGGATAGGCGCGTTCTATTCTACGAGGATGAGATACGCAAGCTCACCGAGCAGCGGTTTATGCCAATATGGAACTTTTGTAACTTCTTCATCCTGAAGGTTTTCTCTCTTCCCAATGTGACTGCTATGCAGATTGAATAAATGGTTCAAAATCCTGCTTCTTCCTTTCTCTAACGTGATTTTATACGGTTTTGGTAAAGTTGAGATGGAGAATTATGTGCCCCTTCTGTTATCTTCCGTAGTAGTATGAGAATAATGCTTATCTGTTAAGCTTAGAAATACCATCTTTGGGCCTTACAGTCGCATTTGATGAAACTTTCTCATTTTCTTTAAGCTCATAATGTTCTATTCTGTCTCAGGAAAGTTTGGCTTTTATATTTGAGATGGCTCATCTTCTTGAAGATGCATTACGTGAATATGATGAATTAGAGCTTTGCTATTTGGAAACAGGTTCTTTTCCTACCCCTGTGTTTCTCTCTTGCTTATCTGTGGCAATAAAAATCCACGATTTTGTCTATTTGGTATATTTATTAGTATTCTGCATTTGACAACCTTACATCTATCTTTATCCGAGTTTTTTTCTGAAAAAAAATAATTTGTCATGCATTAACTACGATGCAGTTAATATGACTGAAAAACAGAGGGAATTTGGAGGATTCGATAGTGAAGATGACCAAGCTACCCTGCTGAAACCAGGAAGCAAACCATTGACACGGATTGTGCAAGATGATTCTTTTAGAGAATTCGATTTTAGACAGTATCTCTTTGCCTGTCAATCTAGGGTTGGTGTACACAAGAGCCATCATATTGATCAGTGTCCTTTTCTACTTTCACAATTGTAGCATTATTTGCGTATCAACACTTTCATCAGATTTCCTGCATGTGTTTTTATTGCAGCTTTGTTCAAGTTGAATCGTCCTTCTGAAGTTTCATCCAGGGGCTACTCTTTTGTTATCAGTTTTGCAAAGGCGTTGACCCTCCATGAGGTAGCCTATACTGTACTAAAGAAAGGCTTATTATCATGACTCTGATTTGTTGATTTGACCAACCTTATTTTTCCTCATCTTTCTATATTTTTGTAGAGTGTGCTGCCTTTCTGTTTGGGTGAAATTTGGGTAATTACTGCGTGTTTAGCGCTGCTCGATGCAACTGCTTCTCATCACCATGATGGAGGTGTTGCACCTGATATTGAGAAGGAATTCTACCGTCTTCAGGGTGATCTCTATTCCCTTGCACGGGTCAAGGTAAAAATCTTATTGCTTTCAAAATGAGAATGAATACAACCCTTGTTTCTCAATTTGAATGGATTTCGCCGTTAATATTTATGTTTGAGGTGGTATTGCGTTTGTCTATGTAGTAGTTTGTTTTATGTGATGCCACACTTGTTAATTCATGTCCAAGCACTGTTGTGTTGTTTTGTTAGTCGAATATGAGTTTAATAAGACAACTATTTTCAAGTGTCTTTATGTTCATTGCAGTTCATGAGACTTGGATATCTGATAGGATATGGAACAGACATAGAAAAAAGTCCACTTAACAGGTACCAGTCTATTTTAGTTATAGTATGTTCGTTTACTTGTTAATTAGGAAAAATCGTTCTCAATGACTTCTTGTGAAGAAAAGGTCAACCAGTTCTTCACTTTACCAAAACAAAGCAAGTCTTTGTTTGCTTGAACTATGTAGTAACATATACACAATTGTTGGGCAGTGCTTGTCTCAGTATGCTGCCTTGGCCAAAACCGGCAGTCTGGCCATCTCTTCCACCAGATGCTTCCTCTGCGGTGCTTGAAAAAGAAAAGGTACGCTACATATTCTGTATGCGTGATTGTGTTATCCGATAGCATTCTTATTGAAGCCAATCGTGCTTTAGATTCAGGCTAAGAGTTAACATTGCTTGCATAGCTTCTTGTCAAAACTGACATTATTTTGTTTTACCAGTGTACGTAGTGTACATGAGATCTAGGTCTGCGTAATATATATACCTTCTGTTTTTTTTTTGAATGCTTATCTCCTAGTTTTGGTACAGACTATTCTTCAAGCTATTTCAAGGACCAAGCACTTTGGTATTCAACGGAAACCTTTACCCCTTGAACCATCCGTCCTTCTACGTGTGGCTAACAGAAGAAGGGCTTCTCTTTCTACTGGAAATATTCCTGAAATATTTGATGGCCGCCCAGGTTTTACAGAAGGGTAATGATTTGTTTTTCAATTCATATCCTTTAGCTCTTATTGTTTTCAAATGTGTTAGCACTTATTTTCAAATGTTTTTGAAACTTCCAGGAAGTATTGCAAATCATCACCTTTTGTTATTCTTTGAAGAACTCAAATGATATGTTTATATATTCTGACAGATCAGGTTTTGAAGCGTCTCCGAGAACACCTTCATCACTTAAAGTACAAGCACCTCCCATGTCAAGAACAAATTCTTCACCTGGAAATTTCGAGAGTCCGCTAGATAGGCCCATGAGGCTTGCTGAAATTTTTGTTGCAGCTGAGCACGCTCTGCGGTTACCATTTCAGATCAAGATTTGTTAAAGGCATTGTCTTCTACTCAGGATTTCGAGGTAGCGTAAATGGGAAGTTCAAATGCGCAAGCCATTTACATATGGATAGTGAAGCTTCTGATTTTGATTCTTTTCTTTCTTTTAGCTTCTCATGTATAACTTTTGTTGTGGCAGCATAAATATCTTAATCTAACCAAAGGTGCTGCCGAAAACTATCACCGTTCTTGGTGGAAGAGGCATGGAGTCGTTCTTGATGGTGAAATTGCAGCTGTCTGTTTTAAGCACGGGAAATATGATTTGGCTGCAAACTCTTATGAAAAAGTTTGTGCCCTTTATGCGGGTGAAAGATGGCAAGATTTACTGGCAGAAGTCTTGCCCAATTTAGCTGAGTGTCAGAAGAATCTTAATGATCAAGCTGGATACATGTCATCTTGTGTTAGGCTACTTTCGTTGGATAAGGGTTTATTCTCGCCCAAGGAGCGGAAAGCTTTTCAGATCGAGGTTGTTAATCTAGCACACAGTGAAATGAAAAACCCAGTTCCCTTAGATGTGTCGTCATTGATCACATTTTCTGGAAATACTGGCCCTCCGCTTCAGTTGTGTGATGGAGACCCTGGAACTCTATCAGTTACTGTGTGGAGTGGCTTTCCTGATGATATCACCCTTGATTTCCTTAGTCTTACCTTAGTAGCCACCAACAACACCGACGAAGGCGGCCAGGTTTGCCTCCATTAGACATGAATGTTCTTTTATCGAATTTCACATTCTTAAGAACTATGTATTTGAATTGGGTTTCAGGCTTTAAAAAGTTCTTCTGCAACTGTGCTAAAGCCCGGAAGGAATACTATCACATTTGCTCTGCCTCCACAAAAACCTGGTTCCTATGTCTTGGGAGTCGTTACTGGTCAGATTGGGCTTTTGAGATTCAGGTCTCACAGCTTTTCAAAAGGTGGTCCTGCAGATACTGATGACTTCATGAGTTATGAAAAGCCAACCAGACCTATCCTGAAGGTATACGATCTACAATATTAAGAATATATTACAGCTTGTGGAATAGTAGAAAATCATTACTTACGTTCATGAGTAGTGATACTCTTATGGACATTTGTTTCCTTGGTTGATATGATAGACATCTTATTCTTTAGGTTTCGAAACCAAGAGCTCTGGTTGATCTTGCTTCAGCTGTATCTTCTGCACTGCTTATAAATGAGGCCCAGTGGATTGGTATCATAGTACATCCTATTAATTACTCACTGAAAGGCGCCATCTTGCACATTGATACTGGTCCGGGGCTAAAGATTGAAGACTCATACGGCATTGAAATGGAGAGATACGTAGAAACAGATTGTGATGCTGGTGCATCAAAAGATGAAGTTTCTGTAGAAGATAGCCCTGTCTCTCCAAAAAAGGATTCAGAGGTCCTAAATCTCTGTGATGGTAAAATAGTTTTCTCAGAATGGGCAAGCAATTTGAGTTCTATTCTGTGGGTTCCTGTTCGTGCATTGAGTGAAAAGCTTGCCAGAGGGTCATCTTCAGGTTTGCAGCAATAAACTACTTTTCTGATTATCACATGTCTCTTGTCACATCCACATGCCAATGATCGTATTTATTTTGCGTTAACAGTCACTCCGCTGAAACAAGATATTCTAGAGGGAATGAGAACTGTAGCTTTGAAACTTGAATTTGGGGTTCATCATAACCAGATATTTGAGAGGTATTTGTATTTATTTCTTGTTATGACAAATCTGATCATCTTTGTTCTTGTTCCACATCACCGGTCAAATCTTTCCTCATCAGATTTCCCTATGATTTTGTAATGTGAGCAGAACTGTAGCCGCACATTTTACTGACCCTTTTGACGTGACTACAAGGGTGGTAAACAAATGCAATGATGGCACTTTGGTCTTGCAGGTAACCAGCTTGAGCTCTTTCAAATTGATTTTTTTTATGCTTAACCTCTCTCAGTCCTTTCATTCTTATCCACGTTCACTCAAGGCTATTAACTTATTAAACAAATAATCCCTGTTTACAGGTTATGCTACACTCCCTTGTCAAGGCCAACTTGATAGTCCTTGATGCTTGGCTTGATCTTCAAGAAGGATTTGTTCATGGAAAAAGTGATGGAAGACCTACTTCTACATTCTTTCCCCTTGTTGTGTCTCCGGGATCTAGAGCAGCCGTTGTGTTCAGTATATCCCTAGAGAAGACGATGTCCTCAGGTATTCCTATTCCAGATAACTATTAATATGACTCAGTTTCTTACTTTAGATTTTACTTGTGGTCAAACACAGTTTAACTGATAGCGCATCTGAAATCTGGAAGCTATTACTGGTTTCGGCAACGTGCACATAATATTACCAAGAAAGTGTGATAAAAGATAATGTAACATAGAGTGTATAGGGAAGATCCACACCGTATCAAAACTCTAGAACCCTGACTTGTTCTTTTCCTCCATAAGTCATTTAAATGACATTTGCATACTTGTATTTATTGCAAACTAACTAATTGTTTGCACAACATAAGGGAAAGCTTTGCAACTACCAGAGAGCATTCTGAATATCAAATATGAAATCCATGGTGATAGAGCCGCTGGAGCACACAAACCAGTGGATGCAGATTACTCTGAAGCTGATTCTGAAAGGAGAGCTTTGGTGTTCAAGAGCGCCATCGTTTTGCAGCGTCCAGTGCTTGATCCTTGCCTTACAGTGGGATTTCTCCCACTTTCTTCTGATGGTCTTAGGGTCGGGAAACTTGTTACGATGCAGTGGAGAGTCGAAAGGCTGAAAGAGCTTAAGGGAAGTGAAGCCCTAGAACAACAACATGTAAGTCATGTTCATAATCCAGATCGAGCTAGTTGATGTAGCTTCCTGTGTAAAATATCGGCATGTTCATCGGTTATTGTTTTATTGACACAAGGATGAAGTGTTATACGAAGTCAATGCCAACTCGGAGAATTGGATGATTGCGGGTAGGAAGAGAGGTCATGTGTCTCTCTCAGAAGAGCAAGGTAAATTAATATGTTCTTCTTCTCACTTGTTTTATTGCAAGAAATACAAATGATGATAAGTTGTTTTCTTTTGTTGGGCGGTTAAATATATTACAGGTTCAAGAGTAGTAATCTCGATACTATGTGTCCCATTAGTAGCGGGTTATGTGCGTCCTCCTCAGCTCAGTTTGCCGAACGTTGAAGAAGAAAACGTAAGAAGCAATCCACAGGGTCCTCACTTAGTGCGTGTCTTGCCTCCACTTCTCAGTTCTTCCTATTGCGTCCCTGTCAAGTAATGAAGGTGGTTCACTTTTAACTTTTTCATACTCATCTCGAAGTTTCATCAGGGTATCTGCTGCGACCAATATCAAAGAAGTCTTTTATATTTGTATGATTCTTTTGTGGGTTTGCGATCATAGAAATATGAGAGGCTTGAGTTCATGGGATCGTCGATGAGGTTGATTTTTTTTTCTTGTATTTAAACCGTGCTTGTATATGCTGATTACTGAGTTGGTCATTCGTGATCGAGGAGTCGTTTCTCTTTTTAGTTAACCAAAAGATTATATCAGATTTTGACACAAAGCCGGCGAGATACAATCTCTCGGAAACAAAACAGGCAAATTAAAGACATATCCCTAGGAACATAAGCTGGCGGACAAACAGACCATCCCTGGAAACAAAACCAAAGACCAAAAGCTAAAGATTTACAGAGAATTATAATCTAGGTTGCACAAAACCAAACAACGATCGTCGGACGTCGACTTCCCGCTTTGGAACCGGAATCGGAATTGGAATTTTGAGGAAGCTTACGAAATCTTGCTTCCAAAATGCTTCTAAATTATCCTATTCGAAAACATGTTGGAACCTTACGATTCCATTTTGGAATCACGCTTCTATTTAAAATAATACAATGTCATAAATGAAAAAAATAGAAATCATGTATTTTATTTTTATATAAAATCTAAAGTTTAAAATTATTAACATAGAGAAAATAGAAATATGAAAATATTAAAAACTAATATTAGAAATTATCTTTATGCACTAGATTTTTTTATCAAAGATATATCATATACATTCAAATCTATTATATCATTTATTTCAAAATATAAAAAATAATTAGTTGGATAATAATGTTTATATATTTAATTTATATATATATTCACAATTATAATATGAACTCATTTAATTTAGTATAAATGAATAAATGATTCATTTTTTAATTTGAATCATATAATTTTTAGTTATATATTTTATAAATTTTAATATATATATATATATATATTTGAATATACGCTTCCAACACGTTCCTACTTCCTATTTTTAAAAAGAATTTTGTTTCTACGCTTCCACACGGTTCCGCTTCCGCGTACCCGCTTTTGTTTCCATGTAACATAGATAACAAATAAGAACAAGAAATGAAGGAATAGAAGGAATAATCATTAAAAAGCAAACTTTATTAGGATGGAAGACCAAAGAAGATATCAGTTACATACAACTGACGCTTCCAACTAGGCATGGGCACATCTATTCAAAAACGAAGAACCAAACCATGCCGAATCAAATAATTGGAACCAAAACCGAATCGAATTTCAAAAATATCCATATTGATCATGTATCTTTAGAAGTAAAAAACTGAAACCGAACCGCATCCATGTCCGATTTTTAAAAATACATATTATATACTTAAAAGTATTAATTATATTTAGTTTTTATATAAGGAAATATCCTAAAAATACTACTTATAAACTCAGTTACCTGATTTAACCAAAAAAAACTCAATTACTTGAAACCACGAATTAGCTGAATATGTTTTACTCAAAGTATTTAAAATTATCCAAATCACACTAAAATTTTATCCGAACAACCTGAATTACTGGATATTTAACATAAAAAATCCGAATTATTCGACATTTTACCCATACTATCCAAAATTACCCAAAAAATAAATTAGGACCTTAAATTATTTTAGATATTAGCCGGTTCTCAACTTTGCTACCTGAAAAAAAAAACCAAAATAATCCAAAACTGAAGCAAATTTTGTAAATAATTAAACGGTTCCTAAATCTCTAGAACCGGAAACAAAAATATATGAACAAAACGGAACAAAAAACTGAACGTCCATGTTACTTCCGCCAACCTGATGAGAAAGGGCCAGAGCTCTAAATCCTTCGAACCCAGATGATTCAACATACATGCAAGTGATCAAGCCGATCACCGCCAAAATCGCATTGTCACAATCAACACCAAGGATAAGCAAACCTTCAAAGATCACCAAGAACTTCATCAGTGCGAACCAAAAAAAAACAACTAAAACCGCAATCAAGCAGATCTAATACATAGGTGACAACACTTAGAGAATCACCACGACGAAAACAACCACTGAAACACCAGAGCCATCAGACCAATTGAAATTGAAAGGATTTATGCTCAAGATCTTGATCGAAACTTCATTGATCCCATCCAACCTAAAGACCAATTGTACATACCAACGAATACACAAGTAAAGATCTATATTTTTTTACTTAGTTACTCCTTCAAAATCAGATCAT
Source organism: Moricandia arvensis (assembly GCA_905132765.1). Classification (NCBI taxonomy): domain Eukaryota; kingdom Viridiplantae; phylum Streptophyta; class Magnoliopsida; order Brassicales; family Brassicaceae; genus Moricandia; species Moricandia arvensis. The sequence goes on along the minus strand of CAJHQP010006281.1, from coordinate 8,663 downwards.
GGATCCATTATTATAAAAAAATATTAATCAGAAGACACTAGCTTTGAAGTGTGTATATGTGTCTCATGTAATAGAACATCAACAAAACTTAAAGACATACTCCCTCCGTTCCTGAAAGTAGGATTTTCTAGAATTTGCACGTTTATTAAGAACATAATTAATGTTTATGATTAACTATATTATTTATTTCTATTATGCAGTTTCCAATAACTATTGACCAATAAGATTTAAACAGTTTAAGTATTTTTAATTAATGTTTCTTGAAAGTATACAATTCATTAACACTAATTAATAAAAGTACCTTAAAATTCTAGAAAATCTTATTTTGTGGAACAAAAAAAACTCCCACAAAATCTTACTTTCGGGAACGGAGGGAGTATAACTCTCTTAAAATAAACAAATGTATTGTCATCTAATTAGTGAATCACATGTTACTGAGACGAGAAAATGTTGATATATAGTGTTCTAAAAATCGATCTAGACAATGTCTAGGCACCCACATAGTCTACAAATCGGGTTTTAGGGAAATGTTTTCAAAGGAATTGGTTTAAGCTTTAAAATAATCAGTCTAGATGCCCGAATAAAAAATAATTCTCTATAAGACTATTGCTTCGACAAAAATTCATTTTGTTGGGTGTTGTCACAGTTGCCCACACACATCAATGAAGTTTTTTGTTAGGTGATTTTTGACGTTTGGTTTTGCAGCTACAATTTTGGTTTTAGATATTACAAATGCAACTAGTTTGTTAGATCATTTATATGCTAGTTTGACAGCTATATCTAAATAATATTTGTCGTGACTATAAATATTTTCTTAATCGATTTTTTGTAAGTTGAGAGTTTTTTTATGTTTTCTCTTTTGTAAAATCCTAATTTCCTTTAAATTAATATCTACAAAGTTTAAATAAATTGGCATTTTAAAAAAAAATTATGATTACTGCTTTTTGCGGGTCAAAAAAAGTTATCAATTACAAAATGAGTTGAACAAACAAGTTAGTCATTCTGTTTATGAACTAATTTTGTCGACCAAAATATAATTATGTATTTTGAAAATGGGTTGAACAAACAAAATGTGATTTTCTTTTTATTCCTTATTTTATTGATGATCAATTTAGAAACATCGATAAATTCTAACATTTGAATTTTGAAGTTCCAATAAAAGAAATTAATGGATCCCTTTAATACTTTTCTTAAGATAGACCACGATACGTTTCCCAAGAAAGGAGCGCACTAATTGACCAAACACAAATGTTTCTCTTCTAATTCCAAAAACGTAGAAAAAAGAAGAAGTTGGATCGTTGTCTTTTGGTTCTCTATATAACTCACTATGGTTTACTAGAAAAAAAAATCATATTACGTTGTAGCTATGGCAACTCAAACCAACAAACAGAAATTCTCGGGTGGACTTGCAAAGGTCTTGGAAGAACAATGGCAAGTTGACGTACGGCTACAGGCAGGTGTGGACAACGATGACGGTTCAGCTATATCCGCCCACAAACTTATCCTGGTCTCTTTCTTATCCCTGATCTCTTACTAACTATTATCTAGAAATGTTATTGTTTACTCTTTATTGAGTGCGGCAAAACCAGATTTGGACACAGCCAGATGAAACATTGGTTTCAGTCTCCAATTTTTTTTGAAGTCTTTTATATAGAAATAGTCTCCAAAATATATAAAAAAAATTATAAAATTTCTTAAAAAATATTTAGAGCCTCTTAAATCTCATATCTGACCTTTATATGTTTGGATTCTTGAATAGGCATCAAGGTCGGAGGTTTTTAAGAAGATTCTAGAATCGGACGAAGTTAAGACTTCGGCTGAGCAGGTGGAGACAGTCACTCTCTCAGAGATGAAAGCAGAAGAGTTAGAAGCTTTGGTTGAGTTTATGTATAGTGATGGCACTATGCTTTCTCCCAAAGCTAAGCAACATGTTCGGTCACTCTATCTTGCTGCTGACAAATACGAAATCCCGCATCTACGTGACCTGTGCAGAAATGATATCATATCTTCTCTTGATGTGTCGAATGCTCTTGACTACCTTGAGCTTGCTCAGCTCCCTTTCGACAGTGGCCTCAATAAAGCTGCTTTCAGTTACGTCAAAACGAATATATCTACCATAGTTGACTCTGAGGTGTTCAAGTTATTCGTAGTTAGTAACCCAAATCTTGCTCTGGACATAATGAAGGCTTCTCTTTCTCGTACAAGTGACAATTACTGCAGTGGATGTAATTGTTATAACTGCTCTTTTACTAGACTTTATTTACCACGCTAGGAACCACAGTTACATGTTAAGAAAAATAAATGAAGACTTTGTCAACATGTGGAGTGCTTTTGTGACGTCTTTTTTTCCAATATTTCTTTTTGATGTGAGATTGATCTGCTAATGAGTTCAATAGGTCAAACCATATTATTTGTATTGAATTAAATATTGTTATGCGTCTCTATATTAAATTTTCATTTTCATAATTGTGGTTAAGTTCAATTTTATTTTAATTTCACTAAGGAGTTTTATTAGAGTTTATATATCAATTGTAGTCTCCTTCCATGTATGAATTCTTTCGGACAAAGCTGATTTTTATTCAGGAACTAAATAAATATCACAACTGAAGTGTTTTTAATGAATGATCAATGCCACCTGTTATTGAAAGTAGGGGCTATGTTCATCACAATTAAAAAGGGTTATGCTAAGATTCTCACAGTTTATGATATGACTCTCTAATTGTATAAAAGGGAAGAAGACATACTTGTAGGTTCATGGAAGATATGGTTTTTGTTCAGTTTGTGTTTTTTTTCTTTTCTTTTCATATGCATCTTCTTTCATTGTTTTGCCTTTTCGCCTACCATCTCAAAACCTTAAGACCAGGTCCGGTCTAACCAACTCTACTGCCTTACGCCATATAAATGTAGAATAAGCACGCCTTCGTCTGAGGAAAGAGTGGGGATCGCCACTGACAAGGGAACCGCGTGGAGAAGATCGCTTGATATTCTGTCACTGGGAAAGGCCATCAATATTCCCTTTTCAATCAAAATCAAGAATATGAGAAGAGAGAAAAGGGAATAAGCAGAAAACAAAAGTGAATAAAGAGATGACTAAAAAGAACAGAGAAAGCTTAGATTAAAAGAAGATAAAGACCTCAAGCTCTAAGATCATAATTAACCGAATCCCATTAGGGATTCTTATTATTTTATTTTTTTGTTTGGTTTTTAAAAAAAAAATGAATCAATCGCGATCCATCACGTGTCAGTTCGATCCGTGAACAATACAAAGCCCAAACAAATTAGATTCTTAATTAAAAGTTTTAAGAGGTGGTTCTTAAGATTTTGGAGGACCATGCCCCTTAAGAACCCCTTTAAATCATGCTCCAAACTCCCAAAAAAATTATTACTTGCAACAAAAACAATTCATATTTCCAAGATCGCTCTATAAATACATCAAACCAGAATCTCAAACCGGTTTTTAACGGTTTCAAGTACACCATCTAGGTCGAATTGAATATCTAACTTACCTGAAGATCTGAGACGGAGGATATTGTTGGAACCGGATTGAAACTTGCTCCGGATCCGGTCTGAGATCTCAACCAGCCGAAGCATAATAAAACTCAGACCAAGCATTATTGAAGTCCTAGAAGCAATGGTAGGCCCACGTAGGTCAATGCCCATTCCCAATTGAGAGAGTCAAACACGCTGAACTCGCATTGAGTCAAAGAAAAACGTAAAAAGCATTAAAAACCATTAGTTGTTACGATCCACCTCCAAAGATGTGTAAAAGGAGGACAAGCCATGACTAGGGGATCAAATCTTCACAAACTATAGTTTTAAATTCAATACATTTATACTCTCTTGTTTTAGACATTCTCTTTATTTTATCTTTTTATTACTAAAAACATACATTTTTCATACTTAATCATAGTTTGGACCTTACTCTTTTAGGTAATTCCTTATATAAGTCGCTGAAAACACAAACTATATTTCTGAGTGGATTTTAAGATTCAAATGAATCAGTTGAAGCAATGATGAAGGCAAACCGAAAGAGAAAATCAAAGTGAAAACTGTTTAAGATCTTGAAGATGAGATTAGTTTCTTCTTTACATTTACTTTAAAGCGCTGGCTCCATGATTCTGCAACAAACTGAGGAACGTGGCCAAGCTTTTTCTTTTTTTTTTTTTTTTTTTTTTGATAATCCAGGTATCCTAAGCCCAGTGGGCCTAGACTAGCCCACTAGCCCGAAGGCTTGGCGTGCGTCCCGAAGGCGGCAAGAGTAGATCCTGGAGGCCGCATAGCCCAATGTTAAATTTTCTGCGGTGGCCCGGACAAGTGTTTGCAGCCGTGGGGATTCGAAGCCAGAGTATTGGGGAGTTCCACCCCTCAGCTGGACATCGTCCTACCACTAGCCCACTTGTGCGGGTTAAAAAAAATTGGATGTTGACTATGACCAAGCTTTTTCAGAGACTAGAAGATTCCCAACTAGCATAAACAGCACCTATAATCTTATCATGCAAAACTTGATTAGAACACGCTATGATTCCTCTGTCAAGACCTTCCAAGTAAACTCCTTTTGAGAAGTCTAACTTTCTCCCTCCCGCATCACTCACCACACCACCAGCTTCTTCCACAATCACAACTCCAGCTGCGTGATCCCATATCTTCTCCTTGTAACTCGACTTCGCAAACTTCATAAACACTTCAGCGTCTCCACATGCAATCGCTGCATACTTCACCATGCTGTACACCAGCATAGGCTGTTTCCTTAAGACACGTAAATGACAAAATAAAGATTAGTTGGTACTGTAACATATATATATATAGAGAGAGAGTGTTCTGAAACAATCATTAGTTTACCTAACTCCCATGCTATTGGCAAGCCCTGCGGTGAATACGTGATTAGAGTTTGCTCTCTTCACTGGCTCACAAACCGTAGCTAAAACCGGATCATCCACTGTTGAAGCCTTAAGAAGCGTTGCAGACTCCGGAAACCCACCAGGGATCAACGGTTGCATCCAAGCTTGACCACTACCTTTCTTTGCATACATAACACACCCTTTCGAGACTGACCCACCTCCAGCTTGGTTGCAACCGTTACTTAAGCCCTCTTTCTTGACCGGATAGTTAGGACATCCTAGTACTCCCAACAGAACCTTACCATCCTCAATCAGAGCCAAAGCCACAGCGTACTGATCACCACGAACAAATCCTAACGTCCCATCGACCGGATCAAGAACCCAGTGTCTTCCCTTAGGACCTCCAACGGAGTTGCATCGACCAATAGCCTTTAGAATGTCATCGGAACCCAGAGGCTTATCTGGCTTGGGAAGACCGTATTTGTGAGCTTCAGACAACGCTTCATTGACCGCGTTGGAGACAGCTCCTAAGAGAGCTAATGACTCTGCCTTGGAGAGGGACTCAGTGTCCTCTTCAGCGACGATGGAAAGGTTCTGAGTGCCAAACACCTCAGCTAAAACCCAGCTCACAATCGCTTGAACACCCCAATCTGTTAACCAGCAAAGTCAAGAATGATTTAATTCCAAAAAAGGATAACTAACAAGAAACAAATCTCTCATCAATGACATAACTTACTTACATCATTACATGTATGAGACTCTGACACTAAAACACAGATAATCTGACACACACTCATAAATTAAGCTACAGTGGACGATCTACAGAGTTCAACAAAAATACAAAAAATATATTTCACAATTAAAATTACTAAAATACAGACAAATCATTTGTTCAAGCCTGATTACACTACATGCCCTTAAAAAAAAAACTGTAATTAGTACTACATGACTTAAAGTGTGGGTTTGTTTTTGGAACATTATGTTTCATGTCCAAAGAACAAAGGACACATGTGACTATGGTACAAATCAAATTGTTTCTACATACATTGACAGAATCTAATATCACATATTGGTTAATAACAAAGAAGAACCCTAGACAGATCTTGAAAACGTAAAAAGCCATCACGATGATGGAAATAAAAAAAAAACCTGCGACGGTGACAGGGGAATCATCATCCTTGGACTTAACGTGGCCACTGTTAGTGGAGGAAGGAAGACGAAGCTTATCCTGAACTTTAACACACAGAGAAGAAGTCAAGTGCACCACACGCACCGCCGTGTCCATCTCCGACGCTAAGGAGTCCACCGCCGCCATCGCCGGCGAAATCTGAAATTAAAGGAGGAAATAAAATTATAAAAAGGCTACACCTTTTTCACATGCGCTCTCTCTCTCTCTCTCTCTCTCTCTCCACTACCTCTTCTCTCTGGTCCCTTTTGTTTTGACAAATAATAATCTTATCGTACTTTTATACATTTTGTGGCTTTTGTAAAACTCAAGTTCTCTTTGTCCCGTTTAAGAAAATAATAATAATCTTTCTTATTCCAGGATAAAGAAAACAGTACACTAAACCAAAATAAAAAACCAATTAAGTGAAGATAAAAAATCAACAAGAAGTTAAAGTTAAAGAACGGAGATTTGATAAACGCCAAAGACAATTAAGTAGTCTTTGTTTTTTTTTTTTATGAAGCAAAAGGTGTACATAAAAAAGGCTTCTTATGGTTACAAGAAAATATTAACATGTGATGGTGGGTAGGGTTTGTACTTTGAAGACTTGTTGCTGCAATTAGGTGAATAAAGTAACACGTGGGGAAATAAAAAATGTTTTTTACCAATTTTAAATACCTACTTCTTTTAGATACATACTTTTATTTTTGTTAAAATACGTATTCATACTTAACCCTTCATGTAATATTATATATTCTCGTATTCGTCCGTCTTTATTTTTCTTAATTGCATGATTTTATAACCTGCTAATGAAGTAAACAAGTAGCTTTTAGCAAAAAAAAGAAAAAGTTAACAAGTAGCAGAAGTTGACAAAAAAAAAAAAAAAAACAAGTAGCAGATAAACATGAAAAATCTCCATAAACAAACGCATGGCCGGCTTTTTTCCTTCCCGTCACATTGGCTTAAAAAAATATAGAAAAAATTCGACCAAAAAAAAAAAAAAAAATATAGAAAAAAATATAGTTGAAGAGATCAAATGTATTCAGACCGTAAAGTTGGCAATGTGCATGCGGACATGGAGCTCATGTGTTGCTGTCTACCTATAATTAATCAGCCTGGGACTATTTTATGCAACTGTTAAATATTTTTAAACCTGCGAGTCTACTCAATTAAAATCTCATGAACAGTCCAAGTAATCGTACGTTGGATTCTCGTTGTGGCTGGTATTGTAGTGACCAAGAACACCTGGCTCAGCAAATTCAGGCCCAGGCCTACTCAAAATTGCCCAAGATTTTTCTACAAAAATTCACCTTCACCTTCACATTTCTCTTTCTTTTTTTTTTCCTGAACAAACCAAGAAGAAAAAAAAGAGTTAGAAAAAAAAAAGTTGACTCGGTGAGCAAGTTGACTCGATCAACCGATTGGTTTGATTAGTTTAAATTAATTCGAAATCAGTTAGGTTAAACCGATCTGTTAAAATTAATTTGATTTCAATTAGGATAAACTGGTTGGTTAATGGATTTAGTTTCGATTAAGGTAAACCGGATGGTCCAATTAGAATCAACTTCGGATAAGAAAAAACAGTTGGTTTAAATCATTTCAAATTTGGATAAGGTTTGATTTGGTTGACTTTGATCATGGCTGATTGACTTTGACCAGTGTATCGGAAATCCGTTTTTAACCGTTCGAAAGATGTTTTGACTCGATTTTTCGCTTTGATTTCAGATTTGGAGTCTATTTGAGCAACTGGAGTTCATAGACATCACTTTTCACATTGCTAAGGTGAGGGCTACTTCGTTTAAATCATGAGCTAGTTTAATACTACTATTATAGAAAGTTTAGTTTCGAAACATGTTTCTTTTGTGTGAATCGAGTCTTGCGTGTTATTATTATTATTATTGATTGTTAAACCGAAAATAGGATAATAGAGGATTCAACGGTTACGTGAAATGATTGATGTTGAGAATTGTTATATATATAGTTATATATTACAGACTATATGACGAGTGCTGGGGTTCAGAGATGTCTGAGATATCAACGCAACGGTGTTTGTTCTAGGGACAAAGACATCTAAACTAACGACGCAACAAGAGTTGTGCGGGGGTATAGAGACGCTTGTAGTAATGACACAAAACGACACAACAAGGGTTGTGAGGAGGTACATAGACAGATTATACTAGCGATGCAGCGGGTATGTATACCCTTATGAAAAAATTCTCGATGCAAAGAGTAGCTATATACTATGAGCGCATGGGTGGTAGTTGACTAGTGTACTAGATTTATATTGATTGCTTTGTGTGGTGTTTTATGCACCGTGTTTGCTTCATGCTAGAGCTAGGCTTACATAGTCGTAGTATTATGCATTGAGTCAATGGTTTGCGGTTTAGCATCACATACCTCACTGAGTGACTCCAATGTTACTCACCCCTCCTGATTTCCTTTTTTTCAAGTGAGACAGACGAGTACGAGTAAATTATATTGGGCTGATGTTTTTTTTGGGCTTTTGAGCTTTTGGACTTTTAGACTTTTGGGCCTTTAGGCTTTTCTGCACTATGTTTTTTTCGTATTTCAGACTTTCGAGTTATATTGTTATCTATATTTTCGGATATTATGTTATCACGGGTTTTCCGACGTGGATGTTGACTTTTCAATATTTATAA
>CAJHQP010006280.1:0-39378 GCA_905132765.1 Moricandia arvensis | reverse complement strand
GCCTAAACTGGTATACATAGCTATAATCACATGGAGTTCACGATAGACCATCGATTGACGCCCGTGAGGGACCGTCGATCTAACGGGTCATAAAACGACTTGAATGAAATCACTAATTCTCATATGTTTTGCGATTGCAGATGGGAGAGAGAAGGACCAAGGCGCGTTTTGATGTTGGTAGATCTAGTTCCGCACCATCAGGACCTCCATCTCGTGCACCTTTGCCTAGGAGGAAGGAGTTGATTGACTAAGTTCGAGCATTACTCTCCTGGCGCCCAAGGCAGCTGTAGCGCTTCGAGGGCGTGACACTCACAGGGCGTGTCCCCGACTGGGACATACTAGTGATCAGCTCTATTATAATGCTGGCAAGAGCGTTTCTATCGAGCCGCACCAGTGTTGTCGACGCGTGACGTCTTGACGAAGATAGACCTCCGGCCTGAGATCCGCGATATGAGGGAGCTTGGTATAAGGACCATAGCTACTATGCCATTTCCACTCTATCCCGACTCAGTATGAAAATTCATGGCCACAGCTCGGGTGATCAATCAGAACATGAGGGTGACGAAGCAGGGCAACCTATAGTGCTATTGTTGACTCTGATCAGTGGGGATCAGTGCATAGATCACACTCCTACTGCTCGCTCATCTACGGGGTTAAAAACTTGAGTACCTCAGGTGCATTGTGCCCTCCCTTCTTGGGCAGACCGCCTTCTGGGGGCTCATTGTCACAGACCATTTTGACTCCAGCGCAGCCACGCAGACAGATGTTAGCCACCCGTCCAGCGCTACTTTCTGAAGATCCTTACCAACACCTTGTTGTACAAGATGGAGGCCAACAAGCGGAGGGTTAGGAGCTTACACTGTTGTACGAGTCAGTCAGGGGCCTAGTTGATTTCGATGACGAGGCCATTTCACGCTCGTGAGCGACCAGATGGTGGACCTTGGAGCCATCTTTTCTGAGCGCTTAGTGTCCCTGAAGGGGAAACCCTTGAAGGGATCCAGTTGGAAGAAGGAGACGGTAGGGAGCCTCCTGACACCCATCTTTCTACACCTCGATATCAGGCTTCAGGGATCCTACGTGGAGTCTGAGTTTGATTATCTGGATGAGGCTCACCTGGCAAGGGTGGGATGGCTGAAGGAAGTACGCTTCTGGTCCTTTGTAGATGATGTGGGGCCTGATCGCCTAATGTGTCGGATTTTGCTCATACCCTTGTATGCCTTGACTTAAGGCCGGACGAGCGCCTCGTGCACACTGAACCCGTCTGTATACGGCGCAGAGGAGGACTCAGAGCAGCACACACACTTGTTGAGGATCAGGCAGCAGCACCTCCACCACCTTCGCCAGCACTCCCGCAGATTCCAGAGATCCCACTCACTATAATGGAGACTTCCAGCGATTCATGGTGGGAGCACTTCAGGTTATATGGGGTAAGTCGGAGGCAATGACTCGGTGTCAGTGTTTCAGCTGTCCGCCTACCAGGGCGAGGTCTCCGCCACCAGCTCCAGCACCACCGCGCCAGATGGACATGGATACCATCTACGAGGAGTAGCCTACATTTTTGCTCTCCTCCCTTCTATTTTTATTTCAGACTAGTGCATGAGTTATTTTATTATGTTGTTTATTTTGTTGGAATTTTAGAAATCACGTTTATTATCATTACTGGCTACTTTAACTTGATTTTTTGAGTGTCTAACAGAGCTAACACAAAGTGAGATGATCAGAATGTGGAGATCTTAGACATTTTTTACGGTTACTTGCTGACGAGTTCATGCTGTCCTTCGACCAACGATCGATTGTCCTTTGGCACCGTCGATCGATGACGACTTTGATAGAAAGGTACGAGTTCTTAAATCCTAACAACTAACTTATTTACATTCCGATTTATTTAATCCTTCCAATCTCAGACTATTTTCACATTGAGACAATGTTATTCAAGTTTGGGAGAGGTAGTTACTAACACACGTTATTTTTGATTATATAAAAGAAAAAAATAAACAAATATTTTACAAAATGTTTTATTGAGTCAAAGTTAGAAGTTAGTTATAGACTATAACCTTTTTCTCGGACAGTTTGTTGCACCATTTTCTAGCACCATTCTGAGGTTTAATGGAAAATCTAAGTAGATTGATTATCCTATAACACCCACACTTGCTAAGAACTTCTGAAGAAACCAAAGTTAACCTCCAACCTAAGTAACTATATTTGCTTGTTCTGGGACTGGTATAGATAGGATCAGATTCCTATTGGAAATTTGAAAGGTAAAAATACTTAACTTCTTGATCCTCCTATCATCTTTCTTCAGCATCTATAAAAAAAGATTGAGATGATTTCCTTAGATGCAGAGGGATAGGTACATTACTGATGAGCCCATTATTCTAATTTTTATGAATGATCACACATCGTTGGAACCGAGGGGTATGTACATTACTGACGACCCCATTATTCGCCTACAACTTTATAAAAAAAAACATCGATAATGAGATGGCAAGATGGAGTGTATCAGCATCACTGTCCGTTGAATTTGGGATATATAAATATTCAGAGGAGAAAGAAGAGAGTATTAGAAAAGTTACCTTGGTTTAGACACTTGCTTGGGTGAGTCCATGTGTCTGTTGATCGATATTCCCAGGATAAAGCCTGCATCTTATATTATGTATTTAAATAAGGATAGTAGAGGGTATGTAAGATAGCTTCTGGTAGGTTGTGGTAGGGAATATTGATTAGCTAAGCGAAGTACATGGAATACTCTAGATGTGGTTACAAAATTTAGGTGAAACATTGTTCTAAGGAGCTGGTAAGTCTTTGTGTTTTCAAACCTTTTTGTGGGAACCGAAATTCGCACTGTCGATTTTTGATGAAAATAGGAGACCTAAGTAACCAAACTTTCCTAGAGGTCCGCGGATATCTGCCAAAAAACACGCCAAACAATCAAACCCAGTTGAGTCGCAGCTCAAAAACAGAAAAACGAAAATATGCCTAATTTGCCCTAAGTGCTATGCTTTGCTTTGAGTAGAAAAATTGTGTCCCCGCATCTTCAACCTCGACGTCCTTATATACTCCTCCTAGAGGCGGTTTTATCTTTCCCTTTCTGCCCTCGGTCGAGTTTATCGCTTCGCGGGAATATCATTTCACATTTATCTTCCGAACTTAACATTTATCTTTTTCTGCAAAATAAAAGATATACATATAGATTGGGCTTGATTTTGTGTAAAACCACGAGTGGGCTTTTAGCAGTGTTTTAGACCTTCTCTGGCCGTTTTTCTACTTAAGCGTTTTTACGACTTATCAAAAAAGCGCTTCCGAAACGACGTCGATTCCGAAAAAGTTCAAAATTCTCATACAGTGGAGGCAGCTTTAGGTGTTTAGTTAACCGTTTTGTTTTACATGATTAATTCGAACGTTATGCGAGGAAACGAGTTCTTGCGGTTTTTAAATCGTAAACTTCCAACAGTAACTCATATCAAAACGAAAAAAGAGCGAGTTCGATCCAATCTTGAAGGAGGAAGCTACGAGGGTGGGATGAAGATGGATTGGTTGATCCAACACGCCGATCGGGTGAGTTGGGCTATTGGTTTGGTCCAACTCGCCTCCGAGGCGAGTTGGACTGCATGTTCCGTCCAACTAGCCCCCGAGGCGAGTTGGACTGCTCTTTCGGTCCATCTTACCCTTGAGGTGAGTTGGACTGATCCAACTCACCTCGGGGGTGAGGTGTAATGCCCATTTTGTTGTTTCGATGCCCTGGACCCGTTTGTCCGAGGCTTCGAGTAAACCTTTCTCGAGGACTTATAGTAATGAATCCTTTTCAGAATTCATACGAAACTCAATTTTGGTTCTCTTGCTCTCTTTTTTTTAAAATACTATCTGTTCCTTTATAAAGGGAAACATCTTTCGGGAAGTTTCGGTTATTGATTGCGTCGTAACCGTTTTTGACCCCAACAATTAGCCCCCCCAGCTCCTTAGAATCGTGATGTTCTTGGAGCGGTTAGGCATGTTTAAGTAAGTTAGGCGGAATTCAATGACTGAAAGTCCGAAGGTGAAAGTGAATTTTCTTGCCTATAAGTATGTGGAGTACGTTTTCAAATTCTTTACTTGCTAATTTCCACAAAACCTTTTCTAAGGTAGAAGACCCTTTCTCTTCCTTTCTCCTTTTGGTGTTTTTGATCATGTCATCAAGACGAAGAGCTTCTGCCAAGGCTTATCCCAAGCATTTTGTTCCCAATGGTTCTAGCTCGCAAAATAGCGATGTTGAGCCAATGGTGGAGTTTGAGGCACACTCGGTCGATCCCGAAGAGGCCGATGATACTGGGCGGCCAGGGGAGAAGTAAAGCCTCCTAGGCCCAGAACGTGGGTTCCTCCTCTGTTTCGTGCCAACCCTGTTGCTGGTTGTCCGAGCTAGAGCTTTCCCAATGGTCTCGATGCCATTTCGAGTTTCTATAACGTTCCGGAGTTGGTGGAGTTTCGTCTTCCAATAGCTGGGAGGTCGCCGAGTCTCCGCCTGATGGTTACTTTACGTGTTATGAGGTGTACTTAATGCAATGCCACTTATGGTTTCCTATCCCAGAAGTTATCGTGCAGCTCTTCAATCGTTTTCAGTTGTCGATTGGTCAGATCAACCCATGCGGTTTGCAGCATCTTGTTGGGATTTTGGTGCTGAGTTATGAAGGGGGTATGACCCTTGACGTCGCCATCTTGAAGGATTGCTGATGCCTCGGGGTAATTCTGCCATAGTACAACTAAGTCCTCGGCGGAACATGGTGATTATAACGGGATTTGTGTCGAATTAAGAAGCATTTCTTCTTTGTCCAAGTCGACAGTGCTTCCATGGAAGAGAATTGCATTCCCATCTTTAGGACCAGATGGGGCCAGAAAGGTACTCTCAATCGGATATACGCTAGTTTTGGTTTTGATGATATTCGATCTTACGCATTTGTCCTTTGTTTTGCAGTGACTAATCCTCTTCCCCCGACCCCGGATGGCTTGGACACCATCAGAGATTTACTCCATGACGGCCCCTTCTATTGGTCCATGTTCCCCTCTGAAAACGGGGTTCGTCGCGCTGTTTCTCTTCACCGTTCTCGGTTTTAGCTGGATCTACCCATCGAAAAAGAGGAAGAGTCGAGCATGGACGAGTTCTTTCCGTATGATGCTCCAGAAAGAGAGAAAGGTCAAGGCTCCGCAAAGACAAACACATTATTGTCGATGATGACGTGGTCGACGGGCAAGGCTCTCCCACTGACAACATACTCAAAGATTATCTCAATAGTCAAGCGGGTGGAAGTGGTGTTGACCAGATCGATCTTGACGAGTTGCTTGACTTTGACTTTCCCTCAATCGAGGGCGAGTCCATAAAGGTGTTGGAGTTTACCAAAGCATTGAGGATTGTCAATGGTGTAATTTCTTGTCCTTAAGCATTTTTATGGCCAAACATTTCTTGACTTTGAGAGTTTTTGCAGGGCCTCCTTATGAAGAACTGAGCCCTTGATGCGAGCAACCAGGAGGCTCGAATGGCTCAATTCAGGGCCGAGACAGCCTATAAGGAGATTTCCCGTTTGAAAGGCGAGCTGGAGAATTCTCGTAGTGAGAGAGAGTCAAAGGTCATTCGAGCCTTTAGGCGAGAAAAGAGAGAGGTTGCTGAAGTTATGAGGAACCGTCGTGATAGGTTCTCATGAGAATTTGAGGAGCTCAAGGGGAGTTATCAGGCTCTTGGGGATTATCGCGAGTGCCACGGTACCGTGGGCGGACTGCATCTTATGCAAGTCCCTGGTTATTCGTTAGATGTCAAGTACGCGAGGCAGACTAGGCGTATGAACAACGCCAACATGGACTTTGCAATTCCTCAGATCGAGGAGAGGATTTAAGAGCAAAGGGATCCGATTCTTGTTTCGCCCAACACAGTGGAAGCCGAGGCGGAAGCTCCCGATGAGACGAGTGAAGTGAACTAGCCGACGGCTCCCCTGGATTTCAACGACTACTCGAACGCGAGGTCGATGTCTTGGTACTTTGGTCTCGACGATTGATCTTAAGGTTTGCTGTGACTTATTGGGAAATTTTTCCCTTGCCTTGTAATATGTTTATTTTAGTTGTTTATCTCTGGCCAAGTGTGTCCGTGCTTCCTGTAGTCGGAACTGGCCATGTGCGGCTTTTCAATCCCTGCCGCTTTACGGCTTTTGTATGAATAAACTTAAGCCTTTTACTTGAAGAGGAGTTTAAGTACATTTGGTTTTTTGTTAAGTGTGGAGGGAAGAATAAGAGTTGTCATCTCGCTCCTAACTATTTTTGCGGATCGTCCTATTCGTTGCTCATTCGAGATGTTTGAGATATTTTCAAAGCTTCGAGAGCGACTAGATATGGACGAAGAGACATGCTTTCAGGATCTAGCATCTTTTCGATCTCCCGATTGACTGCGACACTACTCCAAAGATACCTGATTTGCCTTATGTGATATGCTCTGCTCTGAGTAGAAAAATTGTGTCCCAGCATTTTCAACCTCGACGCCCTTATATACTCCTCCTAGAGGCGGTTTGCTCTTTTCCTTTCTGCCCTCGGTCGAGTTTATCGCTTCGCGGGAATATTCCATTTTTCTTTAATCTCAGTGGTTATCTTTGGAAACTTCACATTTGTCTTCTGGACTTAACATTTGTCTTTTCCTGCAAAATAAAAGATATACAGTCATAACGATTGGGTTTGATTTCGTGTAAAATCGCGAGTGGGATTTTAGCCGTGTTTTAAACCTTCTCAGGAAGTTTTTTGGCTTAAGGTTTTTTACGATTTATCGAAAGAGCGCTTCCAAAACGACGTCAATTCCAAAGAAAGTTCGAATTTCTCGTATAGTGGGGGCATCTTTAGGTGTTTAGTTAACCGTTGCCGTTTTACATGATAAATTCGAAACTTTATACAAGGAAACGATTTCTTGTGATTTTTAAATCGTAAAGTTCCAACGGTAACTTTGATCAAGACAAAAAAGAGCGACTTCGACCTAATCTCGAAGGAGGAAGCAACGAGGGTGGGATGAAGATGGACTGCTTGTTCGGTATAACTTGCCTCCGAGGCGAGTTGGACTGCCTGTTTGGTCTAACTCACCTCGAGGCGTGTTGGACTTGGTCCAACTCGCCTCGGGGGAAAGTTGGACTGCTCGTTCGGTCCAACTCGCCCCCGAGGCGAGTTAGACTGGTCCAACTCGCCTCAAGAGCGAGTTGAACTGCTCATTTGGTCCAGCTCGCCCCCGAGGCGAGTTGGACTGATCCAACACTCCTGGGGCAAGTTGGACTAGCCGTTTTATTGTTTTGATGCTCCGGACAGGTTTGTCCAAGGCTTCGAGTAACCTTTCTCGAGGACTTATCTTATGAATCCTTTTCAGAATTCATACGAAACTCAATTTTGATTCTCCCACTCTCTTTTTTTTTAATACTATCTCTTTCTTTTTATAGAGAAATATTTTTCGGGAAGTTTCAGTTATTGATTTCGTCGTAACCGATTTTGACCCTAACACTTTCTCTGATTTATTCTATGTTTTGCTTGAGGGCAAGCAAAAACAATTATGGGGGAGTTGATTTGTCAATGGTTTTTACCTGATCTTTCTACCATGATACTGTATAGCGGTTTTGGAGTCTTTATTATGCAATCGTATTGTTTAGAGACTTTACAGATTCAGGTACTCATTGGAGCAATGGAGCTTTTGGATCATCGAGAGTATTAAAGAATGCTCAGCCAAGAACTCAAAGATAGAACAAAGAAACGTTAAGACCATTGATCGACGTCTCAGCCGAGTGTCCATCGACGGTCAATACTTCTGCCGAGTTATTTAAGATTTGAAGAAATCACGATTCTACCCAGAATTTCTACTGTTTGCTAAGGCAAGTCCCTGCCGCTGTTTTGAGACTATTTATTAGGTTTATTAGCGGTTTTGCAAGGGACACTGTGTTTTACAATCCTTTTGATACTTGCAACCTTGACGGCTACCTTTGGAGAGAGTGAGATCTATTCGATTACCAGACTAAGATATTGAACTCCATTGCTTTATTATTATTATTTCTATGCAATTTAGTTATTTATTCATCATGTTTATCTACAATCATGTCTGAGTAGTCTATTGTACGATGTAGCGTTCTTCTAGGGTAATGCTTGCTAATGTTATGAAATGTGTTTCTGGTTATTCTATATTAGTCTATTTGGTATCTTAATGCTAAGATTGAATTTAATGCACACATCAACCTTAGATTAATAGGATGTTAATAGCGCAAGAGACAGCTTGGTATGACTACCTGAAACATATCTCAATACAGTCTAAGAACTCTAGTATACAATGAATGAGTTGAACTAGAGAATTAAAGAACACATCAAACACACGCAATCGTACTGTTTAGAAGTACCTGTCGATTGAATGCCACGCAGTGGCCGTCCATCGAATCCATAAGGTTCACGGAGAGTGACTTATCTAAACCCTAAAGTTTGAGTTCAGAAGAAGCGCTTCACTAAAACCCTTAACATTCTCTTAGTTTGCATGCCTAGTACTATCCTGCGAGTTCTCACTATGTCTAATCATTCCTAATAATCTCATCAAACGAAACCAATCTTTGATTCACGATCTATAAATCTATATTATTCATCTAGCTTTATTTCGAAACATAAATCTATTGTGTTATCTTAGAGTCTTTGTGGATTCGATCCTTAAGTACTACACTGCACCTCTTATTTGAGAGAGTAAAAAGTAGCTCATAGGGTTTATTGAGAGTGCGTAACAAAAAGAACATCAATACTCGTCAAGGTCAGATCCACCTCCAAACAAAGCACCGTTGTCTGACTAGTACCGCTCCCATCTCCAGCGAGAAGATCGTGTACCACTCATCTGAGGGAAGATCCACCCCATCGAAAGCAACATCGCCTTCGTCGACAGCAACTTGTTTGTTCTTGGGAGATCTCTCCCTCACAACAGGAATCTCGTATGGAACGTATTGGTCCATGACTGGATCTGATTCCTCCTCCACGACCATATGAGCTTGAGCTTGAGTGTAGTGGTACTCGTCTGCTGTGTGAACTCGGTGCAGAGAAAGTAACCCCAATGAAACGGACTGCGTCGAAGAAGGGCCCTAACGACAGTCATGTCCACAGGAATCGGGGGAAGAGGATCAGCAACTGCAAACAAGAAAATGGTCAAATATTAGTAGGCGATCAAAAACGATCATAAAATCCAACCATGATACCCTTGTGACCCATTCTTCGCCTGAAGAAAATAATGGTTTCTTTCGCAACAGAAACATTAATTATTCGGACAAAGAAGTAACGCTTCTTCCAACCATGGAATTTAGAAAATTTCTCGGCTTGAGGCAATACCTGGTCGACTGAACCACCTCTTCGGATAAAGGAAGGCTATAAGATAGTCGAAGTTTATATCCATCCCTCGTTCATAACTCAGAATCAAAAGTCCAACGAGGTGCTGCAAGCCGCCAGGAAAAAGTTAGCTTATTGAAGGGCGATAATGATCCAAGAACCAGAGTATGACTTCCGGAATGGGAAACCACACTGCAGGAGGTAAGAAAGTAAAGAATTTTAAAGCTTGCTTCACATAATTATAGAAAAGGGGACTTACTATTCATCCTCGGACGTTTAGCCATCGATTCCGTCTAAATTACCTAACACATCTAATACCTAGCAAGAACACTTTGGCAATTCTTCCAAGCTGGGGGCTAATTGTTGGGGTCAAAAATTGTCACCACGGAAAAACGTTACCTCTCTTTAGATAAAAAAAGAAAACAATAAATCTTCGTATCCGAACTCCTCATCGCCTAACCCATCTCGTCTCGACTAACAAATCAAGACAGGCAATCGAGGGAACAACCAAGTCGCTTCCATGTCTGGTCGCCCGTGGGTGATTAGACACAAAACGTCTAGCCGCCCACATGCGACTAAGATCCATGCCAAGGTCTAGTCGTCCATCGGCCGACTAGACGCACCCTACATCTAGTATTCCATGGGTGACTAAACCTCCCTGAAGTCTAGTTGTTCATGGGTGATAAAACTTTGGCAAGTTCTAGTCGCCCACGGGCGATTAGATGAACATAACGCCTACGTGCCTGTGGGCGACTAGTCTCACCATCAAGTATAGTTGCCCGGAATGTCTAGTCTCCCATGGTAGACTGGATAATGTCCTATTCATCACTCTCTCCATTGAATCTTGACTTGTCTGCTTATTGTTCCGTCTCGATTGGAGCTTATGTTGAAGTTTTACGATAAAAATCGTAAAGACTTGTTTTCTAGTAAAACTTCTGAGTCAATTGTATAAAAAGATAACGGTTAACTAAAACACCAATATTATCTCGACTATACAGATTGGTTTACTATTTTGTGGAGTCAGTATCGCGAAATCATACAATGGACGATTTATCCGAAAGAAATCGTAAAAATCGCTTAAATCGCAAAACAGCCAGAAAGGGTATACAACGTGATAAAAGCCCACTCACGGTTTTAGTCGAGAATGAGCCAAGTATTATGACAGTCTACTGGATATATGCAGAATATAAATTGAAAAACATAATTGTCAAAGTTTCGAGATAATTATGGAAAAACGAGAAGATAAGGAAGATTTTTGCGGAAGGATAAACTTGACTCGGGGACAGAAAAGGAAAGACGACCGTCCTTGAAGACCTATATAAACGAAGCAAGGGAGAGGGACAGACACACACAAAATCTCTGCAACTTAGCACTTAGAAAGAGTTTTAGCAATTTCCTTTTTTCATCGAGCTGCAACTCAAATTATAGGGTTTAGGTGCTAGAACTCTGAATACAACGACATTTCTTGTGGCCGAAGATCTAAAAACTTAAAGTATCACCACAGCGTCCTTACGCAAAGATGATTTAATAAGATCTATATTTTCACTTGCAACTCATATTTGATTATTTTTCGCTTGTTGATATACCTTGTTATTTACCAGTTTAAGACTGTCATTTGGACCCTATTTGGAGTCTTCTATGTATGTCTAGACTGTGTTTTAGAGTTTATTCAGGTCAAGGTACGTTTTGGAACATTATGGAGATAATGGAGCTTGGTAGAGCATTCAGAGAAGATATCCAGTAGATGTTCACGATCAGCTGAGTCAGAGTCGATGTCAAGCCTCACTATCGATCGACGGTGCACACTTGTTGTCGATCGACGTTCTACTCGCAGAGTCATTGGCCGACTTCAAACCCAAGTCAAAACAATTTACAAGAATGCGCCTGGACGAGTTTTGACCTAGTCTATAAGGGTCTTGCCATTGTTTAGGCAAAGTGACAAATATTTTATAGCACAATATTATTTAGAGCTTTTAATTTTCTTAATTTTGGGGAGAATATATGAACTCCTTCAAATATTTGTATTGGAACCCCATTATCTATCTATGCATTTTATTATTCATTTTAACATGCTTTCTATGATTAGTTCTGAGTAATTCTCTTGTTAGATTTAGGGTTCACTATGGAACTGATGAATTAGCCCAAAAATATGAAGAGATATTGATATTTGGAATTGTGTTTAATGCTTGTTTTCTAGAGTAGCTTACTAGAACCCTGAACCTAGGACAGAGACAACTTCGAGAGTAGGTTATGTGTCAGAATTAATTCCATTGACTTAGGTTGTTAGATACATACGAGAGTTGGTTTAATTAACCTAGCAGACGAACTTCCTGTCTGATAACCGTCGATCGACACTCGGTCTTGGCCGTCGATAAATGGACGACTCCTTTGTTCGCATACGAGAGTTGGAACGAGAGGGGGTCGGACTGTGATTAAGGTCCTTGCATATTCATAATTCCCTGCATTCTATGCATATTCATGATCGCGGGCCGAAAATTACCAGAAGGGTCAAAATGGGGTAAATAAACTGAGAAGCACGAGGTGGCTTAATGCATGAGTTCAGGGCATGGTGGTAACTGCCTGACAGTTTACGTGACAAAGGAAGCACGAGGTGTTTCAGTACAAGCAATTAGAGCATGTGGAGTGACATGTAGAAGCACGAGGTGTCGCTTTGCATGCGACCGAACCATGTTGATCGACATGTGGGCGCTGTGGCGTTGCCTTGCATGCAACCAGGCCATGCTTCCAGACATGAGGAGGACGTGTTGTCAACCATCTAAGAATCTGAGTATCTACCAAAGCACGAGGTGTCACCGCGCATGAACATGGTACATGCAGCCTGACATGTCGTAGCACGAGGTGTCGCTACACATGCAACATAAGCATGCCGATCGACATGTGGGAGCTGGTGTGTCACCTTGCATGCAGTCCATACATGAATAATGACATATGGGATGAAGTTTGATGCCCTGCATGATACTAGGACATGCTGTTTGACATGTGTGCACCGTTTGTCACCACACATGCGACCGGAAGAATGCAGGCTGACATGTGGTCGACCGTGTGGCCTCACCTCACTGGTCGATGATTTCTATAAATACAAATGCCTTCCCTCAGTTTCCAGACATCTCATTTCACACCAAAGCAAGTTAAAAACGTGTATAGAGAGAGAGAGAGAGAGGGAGAGAGAGAGAGCGACAAAGATAGTAGTCAAGTTAAGAGTGTGGTCCTTTCTAAAGGCCGATACTCCACCGAGATGACCAGTTCTGTCCAATTGACGATTCTCTACGATTGTGACGCGGAAGCTCCGCCCATATCAATCCATCCAAACCAGTAATATTCTTTGATGAACAAGTGGAGGTGTTATCCAGGATCAGGTTAGTTCCACGGGTTCAGATCAGTCGAAGTTCTGAAGCTCGATACTCTACTGGGAAGTCCAAAGAACGGTCGAGAAGCTAAAGAAGGTATTGTCTAAGTCCAGATCAGTCCAAGTCAGTTTCTTCATGATCAAGCCAAGGTTTGGTACAAGTCAAGATCAGTCCATTCCATTCAAGATGTCCATCTTGGGTTTTGGCCAGGTCGTCTCCAATCAACCAGCTGCTTATCGGCATAGAACATTGTTAGATGGTATTGTTTAAATTCCGTTTTGAATTTAGGATAGTGTATGGTTATACTTGAGTTCCACTTGGAACTTAGGAGATATCGAGTTGCATATAGAGTAGAATGCTCACTTTATTGCATGATAGAGTCCTTAGGGTTATTTTTAAACCAGTCTAAGTTTAGCATGGGCTAAGCTTAGATGAAATGGAATTAAGACTGAGTTAATAACCTGACTAGGACTAGGGATTAGATGAATCATGTTTGCTATTCTTTCATGTTGATATGGTTGAGTGCAGGTTCCCGTTTTCTTTAGAAAGATTCTCAGCAGGAGGCTGATCTATTTGGGTAACAGTTTGATTGAGTAGAAGGAGTAGATTTAATTAAATGCCTTGCTTGTTTCATTAATCTTGTTGATTGAGGTTAGTCAGCACTTGGTAATGGAGTGACTAACGGGTTGATTTCTTTAGTTATGATATTGTTGTTTAGTTGATTATATGTTAGTACTAAGGGTCTTAGGCCATATACGTCGGACTACTGCTACTATTGGTTAATGTTATAGAGTCAAGTCTAGTTAGGTTCTGGAACTTTAGCCTTATGTTAGGTTCTGGATTAACTTCATTTAGAGTGTGAGTTGCCATATAGTGTGTGCGAAACCCGCCCATGCTAGGCATGTTTAGGGGTGAATTAGTGTTTCCTCGACCTCGTACCCAGCGGGTTCAAGGAAACCCCTTATTCGCTGGATCGGGAAGACTCAGGGTCATGGCCTTGGGCTGAGTGTTACACAACAGTGTAAAGTCCGAAATTGACCAAAATTACTGTGGGCTGTTGCGCGGTGACCCGAATGACTGTGGGCCACGGTCGGTTGAAATTTCCTTCTGCTAGCATGTGTGGTAGGGAGATAGGATATTGCCGATGTAGAGGAGGAAAACTAATTCACCAGGGCCCAAGTTAGAGAGTCGTGTTGAGTTAGCATATTGTGTCTAGTAAAGGGTTATGGAACCCTAGAGTAAGTGTAATACTGAAATACGGTATTACGAGTTAGATCGAGTCGTAGTTAGTTAGAATATTATTATTGTGATTTTGGTTGATTGATTTTATTGCAGGTTTCTAACATTGGGATCTAATTCCGGGTCTGGTACCGGATTAGGATTGGTGTCTCTTTGGTTAGTGTAGACGCGAAGTTGATCGTTATATTGTTCGAGTGATTGCTTGTGAAGGGTGGTGGATATTAAAGCTATGCAGTATCATTGGTTGGCCAATCATGTTCTTGTCTGATTGTTGGTCAACCGATTTATGATACTTGTATAGTCTAAGTATCTAACACTACATGAGTACTGAACTCAGGCGTATATATGGTTAACTACGGATTGGTTGTTGACTTGTTTTCATGCAGGTTCCCATTACATTGAAGTTAGATCAGGGCATGAGACAAAATCTTAGTTAGTAACAGTTTGATTAGATACTGAATTGTGATTGCTTGTTTAGCTTTAGCTTTGATTGCATGCTAGGGCTAGATTGATTGTTATTTTGGGTTGTCTGGGTTAGTTTATAGGTTGCGGGTAGAGGCCTCCAGCTCACTGAGTAATATTAGGTTACTCACCCAACTCCGTTGTCCTTTTTTCAGGTAGATTTAGTAAGGATGATCGGATAACTTGGTGTTGAGTTCACTTTGGAGCAATCCACAAAGGTGAAAGAATCACTAGAAGGCTCCACTTTTCCACTTTCAGGTTTAGCTGCTCTGCCATCCCTCTAGGCATAATACTAACTGTTGATCCAGTGTCACTGAGGGCGTTAGGATACTTGTGACCATTGACATAACATGGGATCACAAACTTCCTAGGGTCACTTTTCTTCTTGAGAGTAGTCCACTTCTTTGGCCCCTTCCTGAGGCCAATGAACATGTTCTCTATGTCCTTCTCTGTTTCCCTGGATTCCCTGAAAAGCATCAACAATCTGTGAGTAAATATGCTTCATCAAATGGAGTATCTAAAGGAATTTTAGAAACTCTTTTGGCAAAGCCATCCATCTCTTTGGTAGTTGCTTCTCTACGGAGATGTTTGGGACTCTTCTGTTTCCTTCTGGAGTGTCTCTTTGTTGTTATGGAATCATGTGTACTGGCATCCTGTTCCTGGTTCTCCATCCTTGAAGGTCTGACGAATCGGATGGCACTTAGACTTGGTAGATGAGTCAGATCTACTGTTGGGGCTGTCGATCGATGCTCTCTTAACGCCGTGTATCGACTTTGGTGGATTCACACGAGGCGACTGATTCTGCAGGTTCCGTTGATCGACAGTCCGGCTCTGGCATCGATCGACAACAATACAAACTGCCGAAAGACATGACATTTTCCACACGAAAATCTCCTTCTTGCAGTTATTCTCTATTCACTTCTTGCCAAAAGTCTTCACCTATCAATGCATTGACGTGGTGCTTCTGACTAGCTTCCCCTTTCTACTTAATCAAGGCTTCATGTCTCTGAATGGCCTCACTTGTTTGGACCACTTCATTATTCACCTTCTTGACATGAGTGTTAATGTTTTCGAACTTGGTGTTCAGGTTGGTGTACAGCAAGTCTATCTTCCCATTGAAGTTCACAGTAATCTGCTGCTGCTGCTCCAGTATCCTATCAACCATAGCTTTAATCTGCTATCTTGTGGCTTCTGCTATTGTGGATTCTGCTGAGGATTCTTATTATAGTTACTCATGTTGCCACCATTGGAGTTCCTGTTGTATCCTTGATTTCCTGGTCTCTGATAATTGTTTCCACCACCAAAGTTCACATTGTCTTACTCGTCTTCTTCTTCCAAGGCTTTCAATTCTTGCTTCTTTAGAAATTTCTGAACACTATACAACTTTGCCTTGGCCTCATCTATTGGCTCCTTGCTTAGAGATGGAGCTGATTTCTTCCTTTCATAGTCAGTGTTGTTGGTGCTATTGCTGGATGCCATGTTCTCAATAAGCCATGTTGCTTCCTCTGGACTCCTAGTGCTGAAGTTTCCTTCACTAGCTGTGTCCAAAGCCATCTGGTATTGCAGATCAATACCTCTGAAGAAAGTGCTAAGTATTTGCACTTCATTGAAGTCGTGGTGTGGGCAGTCTCTCTGGTAGGACTTGAATCTGAACCAAGAGCTTCTAAATGATTCCCCAGGTTCATGTGTGAATGTGCCAATACTGCTTCTCGAGTCTTCTGCTCGTGCATCATCGAAGAAGTTGCGTAGGAATGCATTCTTGAAGTCTGTCTAGGATGTTAAAGATCCTAGTGATAGCTGCTTAAGCCAATGCGAAGCATCTCCAGCAAGTGAGTACTTGAAGAGCTTGCAGAATAGATAGTCTTCAGGGACTTCATTGGCTTTGACAGCGGAAACTAGATCCTCAAATCGCTCCAGATGATCCATAGGGTGCTCATGTCGCATTCCATGGTAGGGTGTATGCACAACAAGGGCAAAGAAGGACAGTTTATCTCAAATTCTTTCCTCTGGAAAGCTGTAGGATGAATGGCGGATCTATTACCATAGAACTGGTTTGGACGATTGTAGTCTGCCACTGCTCATTGAGCAGATTGGACGGCAGCTTCAGGTTGAGCAGCTGCAGGGTCTGCTTTTGGTTTAGGGATCATAGCTCCCTGCTCATCAATCCTCTGACCTGTTGCATTAAGCAGATACCTTCGAGGTCATACAGGTCCCCTCTTTCGTCTCGAGACACAATTAGTGTCGCAACCATCTTTCTGGAGTTACCGTCAATTGATGCCGAAGAGCTACCATCGATCGATGTTGATGCGCGAGTGTCGATCGGCGGTCGAGTGCTGTTGTTGATCGATGCTAGTCGCGTTTCCTTGCGGTTTGGGCATTCGATTGCAACGGGGTCTGAGAAGAGTAATCCCATGTTCTTTTGGCTTCTGGTACTGCTGGGCATGGACCTGAAAAACAAGAAGAAGAAATTATCAGTAACTTACAGTAAAAGAAAACCCTACACTAAACCTTAGAAAATAAATCTAATGCCGATACTTTTTCCCCGGCAGCGGCGCCAAATTTGAGTTTTGTGCGGGTTAAGGTATATAATTAAGCAGGGAATCTATCAAATTAACCCTATAAACTACTCTTGCCAAGAGAAATTAAATTGTATTACTTAGGGATCGAACCCACAGAAAGTAAGGGCACACAATAGATTTCTGAGTCCTAAAGGTTAATCTAGGTAAACTATAAATTGGGGGTTGGTAATGAGATTTTATTCCAAAAATGAAATTTGCTAAGTAAGTTAACTGATTCAAGTAAGGAAATATAGATCTAGGGTTTCAAGTAAGTGAATTATAATGAATATGATGCAAGGAATTATGAAATAGGCAAGGACCTTAATCATAATCTGACCCCCTCTCATTCCAACTCTCGTATGCAAACAGAGGAGTCGATCATCGATGGACGGCGAAGGCCTAGGGTCGATTGACGGTTATCAGACAGGAAGTGCGTCCGCTAGATTAATTAAACCAGCTCTCGCATGTATCAAACAACCTAACTCAGTGGGCTCAATTCAGGCAAAGAACCTTTTCTCATAGTTGTCTATGTTCTAGGTTCAGGGTTCTAGTTAGCTACTCTAGAACACAAGCATTAAACACAATTCCAAAGATGGATATCTTTTCATCCTAGCAATCCTATTTTTGGGCTAATTCAAGAATACCATAATGAACCCTAAATCTAACAAGAGAATTACTCATACATAATCATAGAAAACATGATAAACTGAATAATAGAATGCATAAAATAGATAATGGTGTTCCAATACAAATCTCTGAAAGAGTTCAGATCTTCTCCCCAAAACTAATAAAAACTCTAAACAACATTATGCTATGAAATCTTTGTCTTGTGGTATCTCTTTTGCCTAAACAATGGAAAACCTTATAAACTACGTCAAAACTCTTCCAGAGGCATTCTTGTAAATTATCTTGACTTAGGCTTGAAGTCGGTCAACTGCTATGCGAGTAGACCGTCGATCAACAATACGAATTTTGGTTCCCACAGTTTGGCGCTAGAAGGAGGGGGGGTCAAATTTTCGAACACCATAATCACCAAACGATCAGGAAGTGGTATGTCTAACCAAGCAGACAGTGCTGCTATCTCTTTCAAGGATAGAGCAACTGCCGATCAGGTCAACCCTCACAACGATCTCCTTGTCACTGAGTTGACGATCCATATTTCAATGTCGCAAGAGTATTGGTCGATACCGGAAGCTAGACCAATATTATCTTCAAAGATACCCTCGAAAGAATGAAAATCAATCTCTCTGAAATCATAGAGAGTCCAATACTGATAGTGGGATTCTCGGGAGAAACTACTATGACCCTCAGCTCGATTAACCTCGCGGTTAAAGCCAGGAGCATAACCAAAATTGTGGAATTCTTAGTCGTCGATCGCCCATCATCATGGGCGTTCCATGGCTTAATTCTATGCAAGCTATCCTTTCGATGTACCACTACGGAAGAGATGCCAGGGATCGACATCAACATAACATGTCACGTACTCAACTTCGACCCAACTTTCAAACCCGTAGATCAAAAACACGAAAGCTGGCACCAGAACGCGCCACCAAAGTCAACGACGACGTAGATAAACTCCTAAAAGTCGGGTCCATAACGGAGGTCAGATACCCTGGCTGGATCTCGAACCCCGTAGTGGTCAAAAAGAAAAACAGAAAGTGGCGAGTTTGCATTGATTTCACCGATCTCGACAAGACATGTCCGAACGATAGCTTTCCATTACCACACATCGATCGTTTGGTGAAGAAACGGCAGGGAAGGAGCTCTTATCTTTCATTGATGTTTTTTCGGGATACAAACAAATCACGATGAATCCCGACGCTTGCGAGAAAACTGTATTCATTACACATCATGGCACCTATTGTAACTAAGTAATGCCCTTTGGTCTTAAGAACGCAGGTGCGACTTACCAACAACTCGTAAACTGCATGGTCTTCGAGAAATTTGGAAAAACCATGGAAGTTTACATCGATGATATGCTCGTAAAATCTTTAAAAGGACGCGATACGGTGCCCACCTGCATGAATGTTTTGAAAGACTAAACATGCATGACATGAAACTAAATCCGGAAAAATGCAGGTTCGTAGTGGCATCAGGGGATTTCATTGGGTCTATAATCACATATCTTGGAATCGAAGCAAACCCAAAGCAGATCAATGCACTGATCGAAATGGCCTATCCAAGGAAAAAGCGAGAAGTTACAATGGTTAAGAGGGAGAGTGGCAGCACTTAATCGTTTCATCTCGCGATCAACGGAAAAATGCTTACCCTTCTACAACACCTTAAAAGGGAACGAAAAAATTGATTAGTCCTAGGAATGCGAAAAATCTTTCCAACAACTGAAGTATTACCTGACCACTCCCCCGGTTCTTGTGAAACCCGTCGAAGGAAAACCATTACTCCTATACATTGCGGTATCCACATCAGATATAAGTGGCGTTCTCATTAGAGAAGAACGCGGCGAGCAGCAACCCATCTTTTGCGTAAGTAAAACCTTGCTGGATGCCGAGATGCGGTGCCCTTTAATGGAGAATCTGGCACTAAACATTGCGATGTCAACATGAAAACTTAGACCGTACTTCGAATCGCACGCGTAGTCCTCACATTGTTCCAACTATAGAGGATTTTGGACAGCCCTAGTCAATCAGGGAGGCTAGCAAAGTAGGCAGTCAAACTAAGTGAATACGATGTCAAGTATTGGGAGAAACTTGTGCAAAGTCACAAGTACTCGCCGATTTCTTGGTAGAGCTCCCCCGGAGGGAATCACAAACCAAGAACCAAATTCGACATGGCCCCTTCATGTCAACGGGTATTCATCTAAACAAGGCTCGGGGATTGGGATTCAACTCACGTCGCCAACTGGGGAAGTGTTGGAATAATCATTCAGACTAACTTTTCACGCTTCAAACAACAAAGCTCTTGTCGCAGGTTTGCGGCTAGCTCACGGTCACAAGATTCGTAATATCCATGCATATTGAGACTCACAACTTGTGGCAAACCAATACAGCGGAGGATACAAAGTAAGAAACGAGAGGATGGATCCATACCTAAAACTTGTCCAGAACCTAGCTCACAACTTCGATCAATTGGCACTCACTTAAATTCCCACGCGGAAAACGTCCAAGCCGACGCCTAGCAGCCTTGGCCTCAAGCTCAGATCCGGGTCTCAGAAGAGTAATCCAGTCGAATTCATAGAGCATCCAAGCATCGGGCCACCAGTCATCGTTAACCTAATCATCTCACAAGACAATGATGACGATGGGATCCAGCCTGAGGAAAGTTCGGAACAACCCGAGTACGGTTGCGATAAGCTGTGGATGGAAACGATCCTAGTGTACATCACCAACGGAACGCTCCCCAAAGAAAAATGGGTGGCCAGAAAAGTCAAAACCCAGGCCGCGCGATACGTCTTAGTAGACAGAAAACTCTACATATGGAGGTTCTCTGGATCACCAATGACCTGCGTGGAAAGAGAGAAAGCACGGAAAATCATGGAAGAGGTTCACTCTGGATCTTGTGGGAACAACTCTGGTGGTAGATCCCTCGCAATCAAGATAATAACCCATGGTTACTTTTGGCCAACAATGATCAAAGATTGATAGAGCTCCGCATGAAAGTGTGAAAATTACCAGAGACATGCACCAACTATCCATCAACCCGCGGAAGTACTCTCGTGGATTTCAGCATCGTACCCGTTCATGCAGTGGTCGATGGACATCGTCGGTTCTATGCAAAACTCCAATCAAAAATGGTTTCTCCTGGTCTTAACAGATTTCGTTTCGAAATGGGTTGAAGCAGACTCATACGCAAGCATAAAAGACGCTTGAGTCGAAAACTTCGTATGGAAAAATTTTATTTGCAGACACGGAATCTCGTACGAAATCGTAACAGATAACAGATCTCGGTTCTTTTCGACGAGATTTGAAGCGTTCTGCGGGAAATGGAAGACACGACTAACCAGGTCGACTCCCAGGTACTCGCAAGGTAACGACCAGGCTGAAACTATTAACATAATCTTCCTAGATGGGCTTAAGAAACGCTTAGACGCGAAAAATCTTACTATTGCATTCAAGTTCTAGGATCAAACCCTTAGGTTTTATAAATTACAGTTCTGATAACCTTAATGAAACTCTAAGTCTAGCACCCTTTCTCTGTATGTTTTAGAACTACTCTTTATTATTTATTGTTTTACATTATTTACTGTCTAGCTTAATCTGATAATCATAAATCCATTGTGTGAAATATTGAGTGTTTCGGATATGATCCCTAAGTACTGCAATCGGTCTCTTATTTGAGATAGTTGCTCCTGGATAATTTTAGTATATCAAATTTTGCATCCTTCACAGGACTGTAATCACCATTAGACTACGTGTAGGATTTATTTTAGATTTTTATTTTTAGTTTACTTACTTTTACTTTCTTTTGTTTCAGGTACATACATCTAAGTACCAGTAACAGCAATGAAAAAGGCTATTTTGTTCCTTCAATGAAGGAGCCTTCTGATTCACGTGCGATCCATATGTCTAAGAAGTCAGTGTCAATCGACACCCTCCAAGCAGCGATCAACATCATGGAAAACCAAGTATCTAACGACACTCATCCAGTATCAACCGACACTGCTTGCAAAAAGCTTGAGAAATTCGACTTAATCATACTAAGTTTAGACAAAATGGGGTCTTACAAGACGAAGAAGGTCGCGCTCGCAACAGTGCATGACTACTGATTTACACACATGGGGCTTTAATCCCTGAAGAAGAATAGAAAAAGCACCAAGGGCGGTCCTCAGTTGTCATTGATTCTTCACTTCCCAGATGGTGTCAGAAAAGGATCAATTTTCATATTTTTCAGGGGAAAAAAAAACTGAGGAAGAGTTGATATACCAGCATCGATCGACGACTGTCCATTGTCGGTCAACACCACTTCAAAGGAGCATCGCGTGACACGTGCTCAATGTTGACTAACGCTCATCACAAACGGTATGTATAACTCGATTTTCTTTGATAGTTTTTTACAGCTTTATTTATTTTTTAATTTTTTCAATCTCATATTGTATAACATTGGGGACAATTTTCTTTAAGTCTTGGGGAGGTAGTTACTTAAATATTGTTTTATTTTGAGTTATAGTTTTATGATTTTATTGAGTTTTATTGAGTCAAGAAATGGATGATGAATTTTTTTTCAATTTTACTTACTATATAACTACTCTCTAGCATCATTCTTAGATTTACTGACTGCAGATTGTTGATTATCCTATTGGGGTCAAAAACGGTCATGGCAAAATTAACGGCAAAATCCACCGAGAAATTGTGCGTTAAGCAAATATAAGCTAAAAATGTCAGAGAAACTATGCGGCGTATGCCAAACATATTTGCACAAGGATACAAGAACAAACTTCGTATATATCATCCCGGAGGAATAACATAAATTATGTCCAAATATGAAATGATCGGAAAAAATGTTCTTGTAGAAGGTTTTTGCGAGAGATGACAAAATTTACGATGCAATCTTCCGAGAAACTTTTAGTCTATAAAAAGGAACTAAAACTGTGGTAAGAATAAAACTTCGTAAAAAAGTATTGAACCATCAGTTTCATGCATCAGTCTGTCTCTCAAACAGGCGACTCCCGAGTGTCAAAACAACCAAACCAACTTCGCTTAATGGAGAGTTGGACCCAACTCGCCTGATGGCGAGTTTTACAAGCCAAGTCCAATTCGCCATCAGGCGAGTTGAGGATGAAAACATCCAACTCGCATGATGGCGAGTTGGACCAACTACGACCAGCTCACCATAAAGCTAGTTGGATCAATCTTGATCAGTTTGCCTTTGGATTCTTTCTCAAATCTCGATTGAGACACTTTTTGTTTGGTCTCAATCGGAATTTTCGTTGAGATTTTACGATAAAAACAAGTAAGACTTGTCCAAACTCCTGGCTTGCTCCTACTCGCCCTATTGGGCATCCTACTCGCCCTCTTGGGCATCCTACTCGCCCATTAGCTCCTTCTTTGTTTTCTCCTTCAGATCTCGATCGAAACGTCTCTTGTTTTGTCTCGATCGTAGTTACCGTTGAAACTTTACGATAAAAACCGCAAAGACTTATTTTCTCATTTAATTCAAATCGATCGTATAACAAGGAAACTGTTAACTTAAAACCTTAGTTGCCTCAACCATACGAGTAATTTGAACCTTTTATTATAAAAATCAACGTCTTATCAAAGGTACTCTTTCGAGGAAATCGTAAAAATGTTTAAGTCAAAAAACAGCCTGAAAAGGTCTAAAACGCGACTAAAAAGCCCACTTACGATTTTATACGAATTCAAGCCCAATAATACTATGACATTTTATATTTTATTTGTAGGAGAATATAAATGTCAAGTTTGGAAGATAAATATTATGTTTGCATGGATAATCATGAAGATCAAGAAGAAATGGAACATTTCCGCAAATCGATAAACTCAACTCGGGTCATAAAAGGAAAGAGCAAGCCGCATCAAGGAGGAGTATATAAGAGAAGTCGAGGTTAGAGACGAGGGGGACGGATTTTGGATTCCTAAAACTCTCTGCACTTAGAAACTTTAGGTATTATTCTCGACATGTTCTATTTCTATGACTGTCTCTCGATTACTAGATGAACTCGCACATGCAGTTCAACATGTTGTTCCACTCTTTCAATTGAACTAAGTTCGGCTTAATCCTCGAAAGGGGAACATAGGCAGCCTTTCATAAGGTTCAGTCCGAAATCAATCAAAACCTTTTTCGTATCTTTTTTTTGCCTTTTTTTTATTGAGCAGCGACTCAACTAGTTTAAGGTTTTACGTTGCCAGAACTAGGTAACTCGCTGACAGCTCTTGCGGCCAAAGCTTTTATAATCCTTTTGTAATGATCACAATTCTTTTATGCGGATTTGAAATAAGATCTACTTTTTCTATAAATCCATTTTGTTATCTTTTCGTATTTTCTGCATCATTTGGTCACTTGTCGTTGGCTCTCGCAGAGAATCCGGACATTAGGAAAAGTTAGGGTTTCTTGACTTTCCTCTGACTACGTAAATCGACGGTGCGAATTTTGGTTCCCACATATCCCAATCCTTTAAAATATTGGTTCAGCCATTTAAAATATCGGTTATCGGTCAAGCCATTTCCTGATAAACGTTCGCAACAGGGACCTTGCTCTGGTGGTCATTGAAGGAGGGATGAGAGAAATCTGGCTGTATCCGGGCAGAGACGCTCAGTGTCTGCGGGCTGAAGAGGCCAAGTTGTCTGCTCGTAAAGTGGAGCTGGCAGCCGTTGAGAGAGACTTTGATTTACTCTTCGCTGGCCTGAAATGTGACTGTATCCTTCTGTTTCTCTCCGAGAAGTAGGATACCGTGGATGTCAAACTTCCAAACGCAGTTGAGGGAAACGGATATGACGCGGCCCCAAACCTGGATGAGGTAACAGGCGAGGGCGAGTGTCCGTCTTTGGAGGTTGAGTGAGGTTTTAGTCCCGTTTGGGACGTTTGATTTTTATGATTTGTGTTTGTTCTGGCCATGTGTGGCCATGTTATATTTCGGGATTGGTTGTGTGTTGCTTTGAATGCCTGCCGCTTTGCGGCTTCATTAATTAACTGGATTTTTCGTTGATAATGGCATGAGTATTTATATGTGGATGTAGAGGGAAAGAATACGAGTTGTCTTCTCATATCTAACTCTCAGCAGTATCGTTACATTTGTTGTTAGTTTAAATGTTAAGTTTGCAGAGCCTCATGAACGCAAAAATACAAGCTCAGAGACATGTTTTTGAATCTCGTATCGGTTTATCAATACTATGCCTTAAGATGTTTGGGACCAGTCTGATGGGTTTAGGGCAAGAACTAGGCTTACTTTCAGTTTAGGGTTCGCGATGGTTATTTCAGCTTACATTACTCGTTGCGGTTTTGACCTGATTCAATCTCAGCATTGAAATCTGCGAAAAGTTCTTGGCTTATACGACTTGCACTAATTGCGAATCGAGCATTTCTCTATAAACAATTTTGAAGTATTCTGGAAGGATTGACCAAAATTCTGGTTTTCTTTTACAGCGCGCTATTATCCTTGTGTCGGATATCTGACGGCTAAGTTTGTTTAGGACGTCAGAGTTTGTTTGTTGTCATCAGCAACAAAGAATGGTAAGTGTTACCGTTAATGAGTTTTGAGTTTTCGCGAAGGATACGTGTTTGAGAAAATGTTAGTGCATATGACTGTTCGATCTTCCGAGATGGAAATTTCATTCAGGAAGGTATCTTTTGTTTGAAAAATGATTCTTCAGACGTTTAGTGACGTCTCACGATGCTGAGAACCAGGTTTTTCTTTCGTATGTCGTGTTCCATATTTGAAATGTTCGCGGCCTTGAAGAGTTTGTTACTCGTTTATTAGATTGGTTTATGAATGTTTTTTGTATGATATATGTATTTCGGGTTATATGGTAATAAAGTATTGTGTGACATTGAGTGAGTTTGTGAGAGATTAGCGAGACACTTTGAAGTTTGACAACATTTTTTTGTACTGCTGATTTTGTTTTTAAAATATCGAGTTCGACAGAAAGGATATTTAAAATGTGGGAGTATACGAGTATACATATACGTAATCAGACCCCCTTATTTGGAGAGGGGGACAACTAAAATCGCCTTGCGACGAGTTGCCTGCGTACCCCTTTCGAGGATCAAGCCGTCTCGTAGTTCTGTAATGATGTGATTGCTTAGTGATAGTATTTTTTGAGGTGCATTGCGTTCTAGGTTCTCAGAATTTTGAAGTCTTGCATGTTGGCGATTTGATATGCGCCTGGTCGGACCACCTTTGTGACTTTGTATGGTCTTTCTCAATTTGCTTTGAGTTTTCTCGCATTTCGTTCTGCAGTGTTTTGGAAGACTTTGCGTAGGACTAGATCGCCTTCCTTGAACCTGCGGCAACGTATGTTTGAGTTGTATTACTTTGCGGCTGCTTGTTGATAGTTTTGAATCTGTATGAGGGCCTGATCCCGGTGCTCGTTGATGAGGTCGAGATCATCTAGCAGCATCTGATTGTTCAAGTCTTCTTGTTCTGGGCGTAGTCTCTTTCGTAGTCGAGCGAATTCAACTTCCACTGGGATCATGCATTCTGACCCATATACGAGGGTGAACGGGGTTTCTCCCGTTGCTCATCTTGGAGTGTTCGATGTGACTATAAGCCTCCTTCAAGTTCTTCAGCCCATCGACCCTTCTTGGCGTCTAAGCGTTTCTTAAATCCGTTTAGGATGGTTTTGTTAATTTTTTTAGCCTGGCTGTTTCCTTGCGGGTATGTGGGAGTTGATTTGGTTAATCAAATCTTCCATTTTTCGCAAAATTCCTCGAATCTTGTCGAGAAAAACTAAGATCCGTTGTCTTTTATGATCTCGTACGGGATTCCGTTTCTGCAGATGATATTTCTTCATTTAAAGCTTTTTACTTAGGCATCCTTAATGCTTGCGTATTAATATGCTTCTTCCTATTTTGAAAAGAAATCTGTTAAGACTAGCATGAAGAGTTTCTGATAGATTTGTGCATGGGGCCGACGATATCCATTGCCCACCGCATGAACGGGTATGGTGCAGAAATATAAGAGAGAACCTTCGCGGGTTGATGGATTGTTGGTGCGTGTCTCTGGAAATTTCATATTTTGTGCGAATTTCTCGCAATCCTTGATCATCGTTGGCCAATAGTAGCCATGGCATTTTATTTTCATTGCTAAGGATCTTCCGCCAGAGTGATATCCACATGTTCCAAAGTGGACCTCTTCCATGATTTTTCATGCTTTGACTCTTTCCACGCACGTCATAAGTGGTCCAAACAATCACCACTTGTAGATTTCTATCTCTACTAGGACGTCTCATGCCGTTGGGGTTTTGATTGTTCGGGCTGCCCACTTCTCGGCAAGGAGTGTTCCGTCGGCGATGTATGCAAGGATGGTTTCCATCCATGGCTTATTGCAGCCGTATTCAAAATGGTTCCGACTTCTAATTGGGTTGGATGTCAACTTCAACGACGTAATCATCTTGTAGGTTGATTAAATTGACGATGATCGGTGGCCTGATGCTTGGGTGCTCTATGAATTCAACGGGGATTGCTCTTATGAGACCCGGATATGAGCTTGATGCTAAGGTCGCTAGGGCATTGGCATTGGCATTATCCGCGCGGGGAATTTGGGTGAGAGCGAATTGATCGAAGTCTTGAGCTAGGTCCTTGACGAGTTTTAGGTATCTGAATATACTTTTGTCCCTTGCTTCGTATTCCCCACTGTATTGGTTTCCTACTAGCTGAGAATCGCATTATGTGTGTATTTTTCGTATCTTGAGACCATGAGCTAACCGCAAGCCTGCGATGAGATCTTCGTAGTCAGATTCGTTGTATGAAGCGTGAAAAATTAGTCATAACGACTGTTCCAACACTTCTCTAGTCGGTGACATGAGTTAAACTCTGATTCCTAAGCCTTTTTGGACGAAGATCCGTCGACGTGAAGGGTCTAGGTTGAGTTGTATTCTTGGGTTGTCGTTCCCTCACGGGGAGTTCTACCAAAAAATCGGCGAGTACTTGTGATTTTGCACAAGTTTTTGTTTGATACTCAATATCGTATTCGCTCAGCTCAATCGCCAACTTTGCTAATCTTCGACATAACGACGGCGAGTTCTTCTTTTCCATTTGTGGGTACCGTGTCTCGCCATCTAACAAGGTTTTACTTACATAAAAATTGGTTTTTTCTCACCGCGTTCTTCTCTGATGAGAACGGTGATTATGAAGCAATTAAGTGTCGTGAATCTCTGCTTAACCATTGAACTTCTTGTGTGGTCCTCGGAGAGGCCATCTCGATCAGCGCATTGATTTGTTTTGGGTTAGCGTCGATTTCTCAACTGTTGGAGTCAAAAACAGTAATCTTGAAATCAAAATCCGAGACTGCTAAGACTATCCCCCGAAAAAAACTCATCTCGAACAATCGTACAGAATAAGCTTCAGGACAACAAAGAACCGTGCATATTATCTGGTCGCCCACGGGAAACTTGATACAGACCACCGTCTAGTCGCCCATGGGCGATTAGACACTCCCCAACGTCTTGTCACCCATGGGCGGCTTGACACTCACCAATGTCTGGTCGGCCATGGGCGACCAAACACTCACTAATGTCTTGTCGACCATGGGCTGTCAGACACTCACCATGTCTGGTCGCCCATGGGTGATCCGACACTCACCAATGTCTAGTCGCCCATGGGCGATCAGACACTCACCCAATGTCTTTTCGCCCATGGGCGATCATACACTCACCAATGTCTTGTCGCCCATGGGCGATCAGACACTCAACAATGTCTTGTCGCCCATGGGCGACCAGACACTAACCAATGTCTGGTCGCCCATGGGCGATCATACACTCACCAAATGTATGGTTGCCAATGTGCGATCAGACACTCACCAAGGTATGGTCGCCCTTGGGCGATCAGACACTCACCAATGTATGGTCGCCCATGGGCGGCTAAACATTCGCAAATCTCCAGTCACCCACAGGCGACTAATACCACACCATCCTAACCATCCTATCCGTCCAATATTTGCTAAGACGTCTCTCGTTTCATCTCGATTTGAGTTTTGATAAAACTTTTACGTTAAAAATAGTAAACTTGTTTTCAACCCAAAACTTTGAGACAATTGTGTAAAACGACAACGGTTAACTTAAACACCGACATTGTCTTGATTACACGAGTAGTTTGTTATTTTGTGGAACCAAACATTATATAAAAGTATGAAGGAT
The DNA here is from genome assembly GCA_905132765.1 of Moricandia arvensis. Lineage (NCBI taxonomy): Eukaryota > Viridiplantae > Streptophyta > Magnoliopsida > Brassicales > Brassicaceae > Moricandia > Moricandia arvensis. The sequence goes on along the minus strand of CAJHQP010006280.1, from coordinate 10,659 downwards.
GATATCTCCAAAACAAATTGTAAAAATCGGCAAAATCGTAAAACGGCCCGAAAATATCTAAACACGATAAAGGCCCACTTACGATTTTAGATGAGAATGAACCCGAATGCAATGAAGGTCTATCGGATTTCCGCAAAAGATAAATGGAAAAGAAGATAATTTTCAAATCCTACGATAATTATGGAAAAATCGAGAAGATATGGAAGATTTCCACGGAAGATAAACTCAAATCGAGTTCAGAAAAGGAAAGATGACCGACCTAGGAGGCACAAATTAAGAAGAACCAAGGCAAGATGCAAGGGGATCCGAAAATTAGGTTTTGGGGGAAGTCATTGTTAGTTTTAGGAGAACTTAGGATCTAGACGGCTAGACTAGCGAGTTTGATACTTGGAACGTTTATTGTTTTGTTTCTTTTATTCTCCATTATTGATGAATTTCTGTCCATCTTGTTTTTGGTGAATATCTGTAACTTTATGATGTAGCTTTTATTATGTACTCTCAAAGTAACCCTATGAGATACGTTTTACTCTATCAAATAAGATGTTCAGTGTAGTATGTAGTACTTAGGGATCGAAACCATAGAGACTCTAAGATTACACAATATATTTATTGCTTCGAAATAAAGCTAGATAAAAGTATTGATTTATGAATAATGAATTAAAGATTGGTTTAGTTTGTAAATATTATTGGGAAGGATTAGACATAGGGGAACTCTCAGGTAGACTAGGTAATGCGGACTAACAAAATGTTATGGGTTTTAGTGAAGCGATGTTCTGAACTCAAACTCTAGGGTTTAGGTAAGTCATTTTCCTGATTCTTAAAGGAGTGTCGATCAATGACCACTACGTGGTATCGATTGACCCTACTTTTAAATAGATGTGATTTGTATGTTTGATATGTTTTCTAAACTTCTAATTCAAATCTCGTTTGTTACTAGAGTTTTAGATTTTTTTAAGATATGTTTAAGGGTATAACCAAGCTCTCGCTTACGCTACAACATCGTATAATCTAAGGTTGAATTGATTAGGTTCAACTTAGAATTAAGATCTACTTAAACAAAGAACTATTTAGAATAACCCTAACAAATTCATAACATAAGTAAGCCATTAACTACCCTAGAAGAACCCAAAATCTAACAATAGACTCAGACATGATTAATAGCTGAATGAATTGCATAGAAATAATAATAATAAAACAAGGGAGTTCAAGATCTTAGTCTGAGAATGAAATATATCTCTCTCTCTAAAGGTATCCGTCAAGGTTGCAAGTATCAAAAGGGTTGTAAAAACGAGTTTGTCTTGCAAAACAGCTAATAAATCTAATAAATAGCCTAAAATGCGACAAGGGACTTGTCTTGCAAATAGTGAAACTTCTGAGTAAAATTGTGATTTCTTCAAATCTTCTGCTAACTCGGCGGAAGTGTTGACCGTCGATCGACAATCATGGTGAGACGTCAATCGATGGTCTTAGCGTATTCTGGTTCTGACTTTGAGTTTTTGGATGAGTATTCTTCAATGCTCCAGAATGATCTAAAAGCTCCAATTGCTTCCAATGAGTACCTAAACCTGTAAGGACTTTAAAACAATAACAATTGCATATAAAAGATTCTAAAACCATATACATATCATGAGTAAAATCAGGTAAAAAATATTAAATATTAACTCCCCAGACTTATCATTTTCTTTCCCTCAAGCAAAACATAAAATGAATCAGTGAAAGGTTTGAAAACACAAAGACTTACCAACTCCTTAGAATACTTTTTCACCTAAGTTTTTGGTGCAACCACATCTAGAGTATTTCATGTATTTTTCTTAGCTCATCAATCTTCCCTACCACAACCTACCAGAAGCTATCTGACATACCCTCTACTATCCTCATTTAAATACATAATATAGGGGTAGGCTTTATCCTGGGGGTATCGATCAGAGGACACGTAGATTCTTACCCAAACAAGTGTCTGAACCACATGTAACCTTTCTAATCCTTTTCCGCTCTCTTCTTTCTTCTCTGAATATTTTATATCTCAAATTCAATGGACAATGATGCTGATACAGTCCATCTTCCATCTCATTTTAATTTTTTTTTCGTTGACAAAGTTGTAGGCAAATAGTGGGGTCATCGGTAATGTACTTACCCCTCGCTTCCAACAATGTGTGATCATTCTTTTGAATTAGAATAATGGGATCATCGCTAATGTATCTACCCCTCTACATCTCAGGAAATCATCTCAATTTTTTTTCTTTTTGTAGATGCTGAAGAAAGGTGAGAGGAGGATCAAGAAGTAAAGTATTTTTTTCCTTTAAGATTTGCAAGAGGATTCCGATCCTATGTATACCAAGCACCAGAAAAAGAAAATATAGTTGCTTAGGTTGGAGGTTAGCTTTGGTTCCTTCAGAAGTTCGTAGCAAGTGTGGGTATTACAGGATAATTATCTACTTAGGTTTTCCATTCCATCTCATAATTGTGCTAAAATATGGTGCAACAAACTGTTACAGAAAAAGGTTATAGTCTATACCTAACTTCTAATTTTGACTCAATAAAACAATTTTTTAGCGTTAGTAAGAAATAAAACATAAAAAATAAAATAGGGTGTTAGTACAACCTCCCCAGACTTGAATAACACTGTCTCAATGTGAAAATAGTATGAGATTAGAGGGATTAAATCAATTGGAATGTAAATAAGTTAGTTTTTAGGATTTAAGAACTTGTACCTTTCTGTCATAGTCACCATCGATCGACGATGCCTAAGGACTATCGACCAATGCTCGACGGACAGCATGAACTCGTCAGCAAGTAGCTGTAATTTGTTTTTGAAGACCTCCCATTCTGATCATCTCTCTTTGTGTTAGCCCTATTAGTACACTCAAAAAATCAAGTTAAAAGTAGGCAAATGGTGATAATAAACATAAGTTATAAAATCCAACAAAGTAAACCAAACAAAAGAAGTCATGCATAAGTCTGAAAATAAGATAAAAGGGAGGAGAGCAGCAAATGTAGATACTCCTTCGTGGTGCGTGTCCCCATGTCTGCTGCGTGGTGTGGCTGGAGTGGCTGTGACAACCTCGCTCGTGGTGCGCTGGACCGTGGCTGAAGTGCTACTGAATACTGTCATCGCTTCTAACTACTCCCATATGGCCTGAAAGTGCACCACGCATTGACTCTCTGGAAAGTCTCCAGTGAACGTGGATGGGGATCTCTGGGATCTGTGGAAATGCTGGCGGAGGGTGGTGGTGCTGCTCTGGTCCTCTGCGTCCGTTGTGCTGCTCCGAGTCCTTCTCAACTGTATACACAGACATGGTGCAATGCGCACGAGGCACTCGTCTGTTCTAAACTCGAGGCAGTGACAGCGATGTCGCGAAGTCTGTCACATCGCTTTTGGAAGCTCTATCATGTGACGGCCCCACATCATCCACAACGACCAGAAGCATCCTTCTTCAGCCATCCTGGTCTCGTCAAGTGAGCCTCATCCATGTACTCATTACTAGACTCTACAGGGACTCCTGAAGGCTGATCCAAAGAGTGTAACAGATGGTGTCAGTAGGTCCCCACCGTCTCCTTCTTCTTTCGGATCCCTTGAAAGGTTCCTCTTCAGGACACCAGTGCTCAGAAAATGGCCCCGACGGTTCACCTGCTGGTCACTCACAGTTGTGAAACAACCTCCTCATCGAGCCCAACCAAGCTCTAACTGACTCATACAACAATGTAAGCCCTGAACCCTCAGCTTGTTGGCTCATCTTTCACAACATGGTGTTGCAAGGATCTTCAGGTTGTAGCGCAGAGACTAGTGAAAACGTCAGTCTGTGTGGCTGAGCTGGAGTCGAAGTGCTTGTGGCTATGAGCCTCCGAAAGCGTTGTCTAGGGAGGAAGGATGATGCAGGCGAGGTACTCGGATTTTTAAACTCGTAGATGCGACAGAGTCAGGAATGGTGATGTGTATCTGATGCCTCTGATAATGAAAGTCAAATAGCCTCGTCGCCCTTTTCGCCTAGAGTTCTGATAAATCACCCGAGCTGTGGCCATAAACTGTCAGACCAGTCGGGATAAAGTGCATACGACCTAGTACCATGGTTCGTCCCAGCTCTCTCATCATATCGCAGATATAGACCGGAGCCTAGTATGTGGGAACCTCTCTATCGTACGAACTGTGGGCTCGATGGAAACGCCTTGCTAGTTGTTGTAATAAAGGCTGTCGTAGTCGTCTAGTCCTGAGACACATCTCTGTGGGATTCATCCCTCGAGGCTCATAACGTGTCGATCAGCGACTCCTCTCCTCCTAGGCCAAGGGATCACAGCATGGAGATCTTGATGGTGTGAAACTAGAGCACCAACATCGAACACGCTTTGGTACTCTCTCGCTCATCGTTTTTCTAAGATTTCTTTGATTTGACGGTTGGATACTTCTACTTTTCTTTTGGCCCTGAGAATGATAGGGTGTTGCTACTCGATGGTGAACTCCATGTTTCTTGAGTATTTTTTCAAACACTTTTTTGATAAAGTGGGTACCTCCGTCGCTTATTACGATTCGTGGAACTCGAAATCGGGGAAATATTATACTTTGAAAAGTTTGACGACTACAGCAGCGTCATTTTCCAGAGTAGCTATCGCTTCAACACATTTGGATACGTAGTCTACAGCGATTAATATGTATATGTTCCCGGGCAAAGAAGGAAAAGGGCCCATAAAGTTGATCCCCCAGCAATAAAACACTTCAACTTCGAGTATGAAAGTATGTTCCATTTCGTGTCTCTTGCTGATTTTTCCTCTCCTTTGACAGGGATCGCACTTTGCTACGTAGGCATGATCATCTCGAAACATGGTTGGCCACCAAAAGTCTGCTTGTAAGATTTTTGACATTGTCTTAAAACTGGCAAAATGCCCATCATAATAAGATCCATGAAATGATACAAAATATATGCGGTTTCACTTTCATCAACACATCAGCTGTATATGCCACCAGAACAATGTTTGTAAAGGTAGGGTTCATTCCATTTATATCTCCAGATTTCTCTCAGAAGTTGGTATCATTTAAATAGTTCTGGTTCTATGTCAGCTTCAAGATAATTCACTATATCTGCGTACCAGGATCTATCACACTACCCGACTTAAACTTCTACCTCCAAGAGAATCACTGTTTTGAATTCAAAGGATTGTATCCAACATTTATATCGAGTGGAATAATCATCTTGTCTAGCTCTCCGGAGATGTCATCGAGCGATATTTCTTCGCAAGCTTCAATCGATTCTTCCTCATCCAACAAACGCACATGACCAATGAAAGTCGATTCTGCTTTGTAGACGTTTCCTATAGGTAGGAAATCATCGATAGGGACGTCATCTTCGACTCTTATTCAAGATAGGTGATCTGCGACTCCGTTTTCAACTCCTTTCTTATCCTTGACTTCTATGTCGAATTACTGTAAGAGGAGAATCCATCTAAGAAGCCTAGGTTTTGTATACTTTTTGTTCATTTAATACTTCAAGGTGGCATGGTCGGCATGAACGATCACTTTTTGAACCGACTAGATAGGAGCAAAATTTTCAAAGCGAACACTACAACTAGTAATTCTTTTTCTGTTGTCGCGTAATTGCGTTGTGCATCATCGAGAATCTTACTTGCGTAATATATAGTGTGCAGCTTTCTGTCCTTTTTATGTCCGAGCAACAGCCCCCACATAATTTTGAAAGGTAAACTCGAATCCGGTGCTTGCAAAAATTGGAGCAGATATGAGGGCTGATTTGATTTCTTTGAAATTTGTAAGACATTCAGGTGTGAAGTCGCATTTCACTTGTTTACATAGAAGTGATGTAAGAGGTCTAGCAATCTTGCTAGAATCTTTTATGAATCTTCTATAAAATCCAGCATGTCCTAAAAAGCTTCTAACGTCTTTCATGTTTGTGGGTGGCGGTAAACATGTCATTACTTTGAGTTTGGCCTTGTCAACCTCAATACCGGGGCTGATGAGATTTTGTGTCCACAAAACGATTCCACTGTTAACCATAAAGTGGCACTTTCCCAATTTAGGACTAGATTCTTTTCTTTGCATCTTGCCAACAACTTGCACAAGTTATCTAGGCATGTTTTGAAATTTGGACCGGAAACTGAGAAATTGTCTATGAAAACTTCCATGAAGTCTTCGATCATGTCAGTGAATATAGACATCATGCATTTCTAGAATGTTGCAGGAGCGTTACAGTGTCTGAAAGGCGTTTTTTGATATGTGAATGTTACGTAAGGACATATGAAAGTAGTATTTTCTTGATTGTCGGTATGTATGGGAATCTGGGAAAAATCATGAATACCCATCAAGAAAACAAGAGTATTGATGGCATCCAAGCCTCTCTAACATCTAATCAATAAAAGGTTGAGGAGAGTGATCTTTTCGCGTGGCAGCGTTTAGCTTTCTGTAATCGATACACATTATGTGTCCGGTAATAGTCCTCATCGGGATCAATTCGTCTTTGTCATTCTTCACCACTGTAATTCCTTCTTTCTTATGAACAGGACTGACCCAATTAATGTCTGATATCGGGTAAATAACACCTTCTTCCAAAAATTTCATGATTTCCTTTTTGACTAATTCTTTTAGGTTGGGATGTAATCTTCTCTGATGCTCAATGGATGATTTCGACCATCGTTTAGGTGTATCCCATACATGCATAAATTAGGGAAATTCATGAATATCATCTAAAGAATATCTGATAACCTTGCGGTGTTTTCGCAACTTGTTAAGCAGAAGTGCTTGCTCTCTGCTATTCAAGCTGGCATTGATGATGACGGGATAAGAGTTTTCCTAAAGAAAGGCACATTTAAGTCCATCCGGGAGTGGTTTAAGCTTAATCTTGGGTGCTTTCTCCTTACTCCAGTCTCCGGTCGTTGAAGGATGTCGAACGACGGTAGGCTTTGCATGTCGATTGGCGGTGGTCGATAAATTGATTTCTTCATTGTCAATGTGCATTACTTCTTTGGCGGCATCCATCAATCTCGCATATTCCTCATCTCGATCATCCAACGCAAAGATTTCGCTTTTGGAAATGTGATTGCTTTACCCAAAGGATCATTAGAACCCATATCCATGAGTAACTCTTCAGCTAGTTCAGAAAGGTGATATATATGGTAGGCTTGATTATCGATCAAGGTTTTCTTGAATATCTTTTCCATGTCGAAAACCATCGGTATATCACCAAGATTGAGACATATGAATCCTTCTTTGACATTAATGATCGCTCTGGTTGTAGCAAGAATGGTCTTCCTAAAATTAGAGGATTTTTAGGTTCTTACTCATATCTTAGAACTACGAAGTTTGTAGGTATAAGACAGTCATTAATGCGAATGGTCGCATTTTGAAGTATACCTTCTGGAATCCTAGTGGATCTATCGGCTAAAACGAGAGTGATCCCAGTAGACTGAAATTGAGTTAGCCCGAGGGAAATTGCAACTGAGTAAGGCATAAAGTTTACACTAGAGCCTAAATCACAGAGTGATCTTTGGAATCTCTCATTGTGGATGGTGCAATCTAGAACAAAGATATCGGGATCAGGAAGTTTAGCTGGGGTTTCTCCTTGAATAATTGTGCTCACTTCCTCAGATACCATCATTATGCTATGCTCTTTTTCACTGAATCCTCGTGACATTGCCTCTTTCAGATATTTCTTGATTGCTGATGAAACCTTTATGGCATCGCTGAGTGGTATCTCGAGGATCACTTGTCAAAAGCTTTCTTGCAGATCGCTCGATCTTACTCTTTTTTACTTTCGCATTATTACCCAGGAAAAGGGGATCTCGGTTGGTAGATCCTAGTTTTAACCGGTTCAGTTAATTTTAGGTTGGGGATTGGGCATCGATCGATTCTAGGTACAGAGTGTCGATCGACAGTCTCACGATCCTCCATTTCTGTTTCTTTCTCCTTCGAGTTAGTGGGAATTCGTCTAGGTCGTCATCGTGATCTAATATTTCAGTGTCAGGAAGAATTTCGGGACCATGCTTGTCAATGTCAACATGAACGGGGTTTGATTTTTCTTTCTCGTCCTGCGCAATTCTAGCAAATTTATCAATGGTGATACTTTCTTTTTGCTCTCTTTTGCGCTAGGAGTTAGTCGTTTTTCGCTTCGTAAAGTTACGACATTGACTTGACTTCTAGGTTTGGTGTATGTCATACCAGGTAGGAATCCTTCTCTCCTAATAGACAGGGCATTATCCACAACTTGGTTGTCGATCCTCTTAACTTGCTCACTCAGAGTTTTGAATTTTTCTGTCATCTCCAAGTATATTAAGTCTAATTTATTGTCGAGGTCGGCAGCTACCCTACGGTTTCCTGTGAATACTTGATCCATTCTTGATTTAGAACTTCTTTCATGTTTCTTCACAGTTACGTCGTAGTTGCTTGAGAAACTGCCAATGTTTTCCCCAAATCACTGATCGTTTAAATTTATCGCATCCGTGAACTCAACTCGTCTTTCGCTCCTGGAAGAAATATCATCGTCCTCGCCATTTTGTTTGGATTGAGTGTGTTTATCTAGAAGAGCTGCTACTGAAGCCAGAGTCTTTTTAACTTGGATAAAGTGCTTCTCCTCTGTGGACGTTGATGGTTCCTTCCCTTTGGTATCTCTCCTCTCAAGGCTTTACCTAAAACTATATTTTCAATCAGCCTCTTAGCGTCTTGAGGATTTTGAGTACCGAAGTTCCCCTTGCTGGCTGTATCAAGGATGGTTTGATAATCTATGTTTGGTCCTCTATGAAATATATTGATAAGTCGGGCTTCTAAAAATCCATGGTGTGGGCATGCGAATTGGTAGTCTTTGAACCTTACCCAAGCGTGTTTAAAAGATTTGCGGTCACCTTGAAGGAATGTCAAAAAATTTCTCCTCTCTTCCCAGGATATTTCTTCGTCGAAGAAATGATTAATGAAAGCGTTTCTGATATCCTTCCAGCAAGTTAGGGATCCTGGTGGTAGCTGGTTTTGCCACCTCCTGGCGTCCCCTACAGGGAAAGAGAGAAAAATTTGCAATGGTTAAAGTTGTCAGACACCATGTCTTCTAGCTGCGGGTGTTCAGTGGGAAAGGCCACTAAACGGATTTTTACTTATCAAAACAATGTAATCAGCGTTAAGATCAGAGTTTCCTACATGGTTATCTGATTATCTGATAGCGGACCTATTAGAATAAATCCTGCTGGGGTTCAATTATTCTAGCATAGGCAATTTATTTTTAATCTTATCTTGTTAAAATTTGGTAATTTGGTATGGGATTGCAGTCTCATGTTTATTAATGATTTGGCCAGCTTCGTTCCGCTCATGATTATTTAGATCTTTCAAAACTACTTCCTCATTAGTAAATTCAGTATAGGCGAACTTACCTGCTTCCGGCTGATCGGTATCGATCGATGGCAGTAGTAGAGTGTCGCCCAATCGTTATTGGACGAATGTTGATCGATGTTGGAAGATATCCGGCGATCGATTCTTGTCGTCCAGATTCCATATTCTCTTCAAAAGATACTTTCGTCATCATGAATGAGAAAAGAATAGTTAGCAACAGTAAAGTAAAAATCTAGACTATATTCTAAACAAAATCTAATGGCAATAAGAAAGAGTCCCCTGCAACAGCACCAAATTTGATGTAGCTTTTATTATGCACTCTCAAATTAACCTTGTGAGCTATTTTTTACTCTCTCAAATAAGAGATAGAGTGTAGTACTTAGAGATTGAATTCACAGAGACTCTAAGATTACACAATAGATTTATTGCTTCGAAATAAAGCTAGATAAAAGTTTTGATTTATGAATAGTGAATTAAAGATTGGTTTAGTTTGTAAAGATTATTAGAAAGGATTAGACTTATGGGAACTCTCAGGTAGACTAGGTAATTCGGACTAACAGAATGGTAAGGGCTTTAGTGAAGCGTTGTTCTAAACTCAAACTCTAGGTTTTTAGGTAAGTCACTCTCGTGATTCTTAACGGAGTGTCCATCAATGGCCACTCCGTATTATCAATCGACGCTACTTTCTAAACAAATGTGATTTGTATGTTTGTTTGTTCTCTAAACTTCTAATTCAACTCCCGTTTGTTACTAGAGTTTTAGACTGTTTAAGATATGTTTCAGGGTATAACCAAAGCTCTCGCTTGCGCTACAACATCCTAAAAATCTAAGTTGAGTGATCAGGTTCAACTTAGCATTAAGATCTACTTAAACAAAGAACTAACTAGAATAACCCTAACAATTTTATAACATCAGCAAGCCATTAACTACCTTATAAGAACCCTAAATTGAACAATATTACTACTCAAGCATGATTGTGATAAATATGATGAATAGCTGAATGAATTGCATAGAAATAATAAATAAAACAAGGAGTTCAAGATCTTAGTCTGTGAATGGAATAGATTTCTCTCACCAAAAGGTAGCCGTCAAAGTTGCAAGTATCAAAAGAGTTGTAAAAACAAGTGTGTCTTGCAAAACAGCTTATAAACCTAATAAATAGCTTAAAATGTTGCCAGTGACTTGTCTTGTAAATAGTAGAACTTCTGGGTTAAAATTATGATTTCTTCAATTTTTCTATTAACCGGCGGAAATGTTAACCGTCGATCGACACTCAGGGTGAGACGTCGATCGATGGTCTTTTGCATATTATGGTTCTGACTTCGAGTTTTTGGCTGAGCATTCTTCAA